>VZRQ01004347.1:2963-28156 GCA_013397975.1 Machaerirhynchus nigripectus | reverse complement strand
GCAGGGCTCTCTGGCCATGAGGGACCGAGCCGGACACAGCCCCCAGGGGCCTCAGCCCAGGGGACGGGCCCTGCCCTGCTCCTGCTGCCAGGGGATTTCCAGGACAAACCAGAGCACTCCTGAGCAAATCATCAGGATGTTATTCCAGGATTTTTCAAAAGGCCTTTGACAGAGCCAAGAGGTGCTCACAGGTGAACAGAGGAGCAAGAGGGGATTTTCTAACCTGACACCATCAAAATAATAAACAATGAAATTTTTCATGGATAATAACGCAATTCATGGCTGTGAGAGGCTGTATTTTATACCAACCCCACCACAACACCCAGCCACTCTCCAGGCTTCCCAGCCACCCAGGATTGGTAAAATCCCCCGTTAATTTTGGCTACAAACAGCCTGGGAAGGTCTCTGGCTCTATTAATGGCTCTCATCTATCACTTAAGCCCAGAGCCACTTTCTATCAGCCCTGTGATCAGGGAGGAAATGATCCTGACAAAACAACTTTGTTTTTTATGGCTTTCTAATCATTTTGTGATTATGGAGTTCAGGCTGCAGTGAGAACTCTGTGATTTACAAGTGATTGCTGCGGTTGGGGGATGTTCCATCGAGTGGCACCTACACAATTTCATATTTATGGGGGTGTTCATCTATCACACATCATTTTAGGAAGGTGCACGTGGTTGATGAATGGATGTTGCCTGCTAAGAATGAGCTTTTCCTTAAGAATCACAGAATTATTCAGGTTGGAGAAGCCCTCCAGGATCAGAGTCCAACCTTGGATCCCCACCTTGTCCCCAGTCCAGGGCACTGATGCCACCTCCAGGAATTCCTTGGGAATCCCCTCCAGGGATGGGGACTCCAAACCTCCCTGGGTAGCCCCTGCCAAGGCCTTTCCAGGAAGAAATCCTTCCTGAATTAATTAATTAATTAATAAGAAATTAATTCCTCTGGGAAAACAAGCTTTCCTTACCCACTGGAGCCCCAGGATCGAGGACATGCAGTCACGTTTTACTGACAAATGTCTCCTGCCCATTTCAGGCCCTCTATGAACCAAAATGAAATTATTACTAATCATGGAAAAGTCCAAATTCCAGAGGAGAAACTTCAGGGGTTGGATCAAAGCAGCCACAGGCAGCTGAGGGCTCGGTGGTGACCACGGTGATGGTGCTGGTTGATGGCTGCACCTGATGATCACAAAGGGCTTTTCCACCCTGAGGGACTCCGGGATTCCATGATTCCATATTCAGAATTTATTTCCCCCTGTGCATCCAACAAAGCTGATCCCTGGGGAGGGGCCTGCTGGTGGTTCATGGACCTGCAGAATTTGGGATGAAGGCTGTGATAAAGCCAGCAGGGGGGTGCCCAGCCTCGCCTCAGATCCTGCTGGATCACACATTCAAGAGGCACCAGTGGTGTCCAGAGGAGCTGTGACAGCTCTGAGAGCTGCCAAGATAAATAATCTCCTCTCGAGATTATTGACTTCCAGAGGCAGATGTTCCAGAGGAGGGCAGAGTGTGTTTGGGTTTGTGTTTTGGGCCATGTGGCACCTCTGGGGCCCTAAAAAGAGTTTCTCCTGTTTAAACCTCGGCCTGCAGTGAGCTCTTCCCCTCTTCCCTCTTTTCCACACTGACTTCCCAGAGCTTTTTTTCTGCTTCTCCATTGCCATCCCTGCCCTGACAGCTTATCCTGGACCAGGGAACCTTTCCCCTAAGCTCCTGCTCCACCTTTTCCAGACAGCAATTTCATTTTTCACTTGCGCCTCCTGATTTTCCTCTGTATCCCCTTGAAGTCCAGTTGTGCTTCATTCCGTGGCCTCTGATTTTAAATAATTCCTTCTCCAGCTCAGTCTGGAGAGGAAGCTCCTGGGAGTTCTGCAGTTCCAGAGCAGAGTGGCTGAAGATGGAGACAGAGCTGCTGCTGGAACCTCTCTGGTGCCACCACTCTGGCTCCCACTTCTTTTTTCCGGTTCTGAAAAAAGGAAAAACTCTCTTGTGATCCCAGCACCGATTCCTTCCGTGGTTCCTTTCTGAGGGAGATTAATGTGGATGCTCAGCCAGCTCTGCTGCTGTGGGGGAAGTCAGGATTAATTACTCCTCTCAGGCAAAACCATGGAGAAGTCCGTCAGCATCGACGCTCCAGCGGCTGCGGCACTTGGGTGGGGAGACACTGATGGATTTCCCTGGATATTCTCTGTTTAATGGCTTAAGGACCAACAAACACTCAGAATTATGTAGATTTATGATGGCTTTTGCCACAGATCCGGGCTGGGTGTAGCAGCTCTGAAATCTGGGAGCCTCCCGGTGCCGCCTGCACGGCAGGAACAGCCACTGGTGTGGGACAGGTGAATGAAAATAAACCTCACACCTGAAAAGTGGGTTAAAAGTTAACCAATAATTACAGGAGAGGGATAAAAATAGGATTAAACTGATCAGTTCTGTGGTTTTGATGATATTGGAACACTCACAGACCACGGTGCCTCCGAACTGCTCTTCAACACATCCAAGGATGAAGCTCCTCCAGTGAGGGAATCCCTGCTCTGGGCATCCTTCAGCTCCCCTGGAACTTCCAGGGACACACCTGGATGAGGTTTGGGAATCCCTGAGCCCACAAAAACTCCTTTTGCTCCCTGAGCACCACAGGCTCATCCCAGGTGTGGGTGTTACAGGGGGACACCACTGTGAGATGGAACAACCAAATGGGCTTGAGCTGCTGCTGCTGCTGGAAAGTTACTTCCATCCATTTTCCTGAAATTAGAAAATTTAGGAAATTAGGGGGAAAAAAGACTCTGTCCCAGGAAACAAATCTCTTCTAGAAAAAAATAAGCAAAAAAGAGAAGTTATCTTTTAATGAAGAGGGAAGTCTTATTACTGCAGCCTGTTACAAGTTCAAGGTTTCCGGCAGAAACTTCTCCAAGGGAGATAAATATCCCATTAAACCGGCCCTGCATCCCAGAACTCCTGCATTTTAAAAGCACCCTGAAGGCCAGAACTCACACAGTTCTCTCTGCAACTTCAGCTCTCTTCTGAAGCTCTCTCTGAAAGCGTCTTTCTAGTCAGGGTTGTTGTGGCTTCAACTCAGGCTCCAAATTTTGCCAGAAAGGGTCTTGAAAAGGAAATTCTGAGGGGTGGGGGTGGGGGTTTGTGGCAGAAAGGGAACACTGGATTTTTTAATGTGAATCCCTCTGTAGTTTCATGTTTATCCTAAAATCACAGGAGCCCAGGCTGGATTGGGTGGGAAGGGACCTTAAAGCCCAGCCAGTGCCACCCCTGCCGTGGGCTGGGACAGCTCCCACTGTCCCAGGCTGCTCCCAGCCCCAGTGTCCAGCCTGGCCTTGGGCACTCCAGGGGCACTTGGACACTTCCCTGCAGTCCTGGACAGCTGCCCTGGGCTCGATGCCCCGGGGCAGGATTAGGGGATCTGCAGCATCCCAGAGAAGATGCTTGGGACAGCCACAAAAACTCTGCTGTTATCGCTCAGAACTCCTTGGACTCCGCAGGAACCCGGATTTTCACCTGCTTTTATCAGCCAGGACCCCAGAAGTCATTCCCTCTTTTTTACAGACCCATCTTTTCTGCAAAGAGCTTCAGAGCTTAATTTTGCTTTTCATTCCAAGCCACACAGGCAGGGTCCCTAGAGACTCATTAGAGGCACCCAGCGCTGCCCAAGGAGGGTGGGGAATTTATTTTCCAGTCCTTCCCAGGGTCCAGGATCACTGGCACCACCTCAGAGATGCAGAGCTGCAGTTCTAAGGATTAAATTCTGGGGATTTGACTCTGTTTTGTTTACTCTGGCTTTATAAATTCCAAAAGTCGTTTGAAATCTTAACACGGTTCACTGTTAATCGCTAGTAAAGCTTTTCTGCCACCAGGTGGGAAATTTCTTATCACCAGATGACACCTTTCCCTGCTTCTTAAAAAAATTTTCCTGGTGTGTTTCCAGGATTAGTTTCTCATGGAGTTTGCAGTGGCAGTGTCACATCACACATTTTGGGGGGCACCATGGGTGTCCCTGGCACCAGTGCTGGGCACACACAGAGCAAACCCTTCCCCCCTCACCCTTGTTCAGCCCCAAATCCCAGAATCCCAAATGGTTTGGGTTGGAAGGACCTCAGAGCCCACCCAGTGCCACCCCTGCCATGGCAGGGACACCTCCCACTGTCCCAGGCTGCTCCCAGCCCCAGTGGCCAGCCTGGCCTTGGGCACTGCCAGGGATCCAGGGGCAGCCCCAGCTGCTCTGGGCACCCTGTGCCAGGGCCTGCCCACTTTCCGTAAGTGCCTCTGGGTTTGGGGTGGGGAACATTTACACCCCACATCAGCAGCAGGAAACCTGAGTACCAGAGCATCTTAACTATAGTTAACCTTTTAATTAACATATCCACAACAAACCTGCTACAAACTTGAAGGCATCTAAAGCACAGCTGTGCTGGTTGGAAGCTGGACGTGATTAGTTTGGAGAACAGAGAGCTCAGCTTCCCCTCCACAGATCTGCAGCAATTAAATCTCCACCACTGGCACTTACTTTACATTTCTTATCTCAGGAAATGACTTTTTTGACCAATCGAGCACCTGCTGCTTCTCAGCTGGCCCTGGAACAAAAGTGCAGAGATGTTTGAATCATAGAGTGAGAAACCCTGATCTGGGTTGGATATTTAGTGGGAGACTGAGTTCCCCAGATCCCCACAGCTCAGGGATGTTCCAGGGGGCTGGAGCATCTCCAAGGATGGAGACCCCACAAGCTCTCAATGTCCATCCCTGGATTTGTGAGCCAAAGATCCTTAAAGAAATCCCAGGTGGTTCCAAGCACCAAATGGATTCACCCTCAACAGCAAATTCTGGGATGTGGCAGCTCCCAGGGACATCCCAGCCCCACATCAGCTCCACTCCCAACAGATGCAACTCTCCAGTTTCGCATTAAATACCCAAAAGTAGTAAAATCCTGACATTTCTGTGCCTCCATCCTGACTTTGTCCTGTCCCTGGAAGCAGGCTCTGCCTTTCCAACCCAAATTAAACCAAGACTGGACAAGTTTTCATGTTAAGTAGATGTTTACCCTGAATTTCCTGTCCTCCCTTCACCTCTTCCCCATGACCACCAGTGAGCACCCCCTCGGTGCACAGGCTCTGGTGTTCCTCTTTTCCTTCCCTTTTAACTCTGAATCATTCCCTCTGCACTTCCACAGCTCAGAAATGGCAGGAACCAGATGCTGCTTTCTGGTTTTCCCTTCAATTTTCAAATTACTTCTAAATTGTGACCTTGCCTACCAGGATTTTGCCTAAAGCAAGGTTTTATTGCTGTGTTATCAACTGCAGAAAATAAACCCCTCACATTAGAAAAAAGAAACAGACCTTTAATTAACTGTAATGGTGGTTCTGGGGGCCGTTATCACACATTCCAGCTACAGTAAAAAGCTTTTAAGAGAGTTGACAGCAAGTTCAGCCCTTATTCCTCCCTCCTTCCCAGCACCCAGCCTGAAGGAAGGAGGAAAGCTCTCAGCCCCCTCTGAAAGGGGAATTTGGAATATCTCAGACACTTGAGCTGTTGCTTGTACCACAGAAATGTCCTCAAAGTTCTTCCTGCAGCTTTTATCCACTTTTAAACGAAAGAATATCCAATTACTCTTAATTTAGGTTGCATCCAAGAGTTTGGTCCCATCCCACCTATTCCCAGCTCTGTTGCTTTTCCAGGCACTGAGCAGCAGGAGCGAAGCACGGGAAAATCCAAATTTCCTCCTGGTGGCAAAGCCTTCTCCGAATTTTCTATTCCATCCTCAAGTATGCAAATCAGAATTGGTGCCAACGTTTTTCCAGGCTACAGTTCCGTGGCAGGAAATGGATCTAAATGCTGCATCTGGGAATTTGGTTTTTTTGCATTTAAAGAACCTGTGGTTTGGAATATTGATGTATTTCTCCAGTTTCCCTTGGATTTCCCCAAGTATTGCCAAGTAATGGTTGTTCCTCATGTGCTTTTCTAATCAACTGATCAAATAATCCCCACAATCACTCCAGGTGGGAATGGTGGGACTTACCCTGACTTGCCCTGGTGAACCCCAGATGTCCCAGCAACGCCTTCCAGCACGGGGCAGGATGTGGGACATCACTGCTGCCATCCCAGCTACAAATTCCACTCCCAGTTTTTCTTAATTTGCATCCAAACCTTCCAAACCAGAGGGAAAGAAATGAGATTTTTAGCACTCTGAGACAGCTCTGACGTCGATAAGGAGCAAACCCCTGCTACTCTGGAAATTAATGTTTTCATTCTCCAGCAACCCCAGCAGCCCAGCTGGGAAAAATAACAGAGAATTAATCTAAAATACACTGCTTGACCAGAAGGAAAGCCTCTCAATATTCCGCAGGAAAGGGCACCCAGGGATAAGGCAGAGAAACGGGGACAGAGGAGTTGTGCTTTAAGGTGTTAAGCAGCACCACAAAAATCAGAGGCTCTTTGATCAGCCTCGCTTTGCCCTCAGCTGCTCCACGTCATTTTAAAGGTGAGCACCACACCAGGCCACAAACGCTCCTTTGTCCACTTCTCAGCTTCATGCCACCTCATTTTACCCCTTTCCACAACTGGCTGTGTCAAGATATTATTTTTCACCTCTTGGACTCAATGATCTCAGAGGTCTTTCCCAACCTAAACCATTCTGTGAGTCCCTTTTTTTATTGTTTAACCAGTTAGAGTTTATAAATATTTCTGTTTGAAATTCAGAATGGCAAAAGATTTTCTTTCTCTTGAGCACATTTCATTGGGACGCAGAAATTATCATTTGCCTTCCATCATTTCGAGATGTTCTCCATGGGAGCCACTGATTGTCCTCCTGCTGTCATAAAATCCGGGAATCCCAGCCTGGTTTGGGTGGGAAGGGACCTTAAATCCCACCCAGTGCCACCCCTGCCATGGCAGGGACACCTCCCACTGTCCCAGGCTGCTCCCAGCCCCAGTGTCCAGCCTGGCCTTGGGCACTGCCAGGGATCCAGGGGCAGCCACAGAAACAAAGAAAAAAGCCAAAAAGATGAATTTCCAAAGCAAGAGGTCCCACAGCTCCTGTGCTTTTCACCAGCATCGCTCACCAGAGGTTTTCGCTGCACACATCTGGATACTAAAGCTATGAATCAAATCTAATCCAATTAGAAATCAAATCTAATCAAATTTATTCCAGAATGAAAGAGGTGCTGCCCAGTTTACCCCCTCCTGGCCTCCCACGTGACGGACTCTGATGCAGGAGAAGCTGGATTTACCCACGCTCGGGCATTATCGCCCTGCAAGGACCTGCAGTGTGGTCCTGTTGGAGCCCACGCTCCCAGGCAGCCCCGTCAGCATCTGCCTGGTGGGACACAGCCAGCAGAGGTAAACCACTGACAGGAAACAGCTCGTTTGTCCTCCTCACAGCTCCCTGAAATCCTTTCCATGTACAGCCGAGCGTTCCTGGGACGCCGCCGTGCCGAAGGAGCGCAGTTGTGTCCAGGAAACTCAATAATAGCAACGGGGTTAAAAAATGGGTGTTTGAGGGCACTTAGCAACGTGGGCAAAGCTTTGTGTTGGTACAGGATCCGGGCACAGCTTTGTGGCACTGTGGCATTTTCCAGAGTTACTGTGGGTTTCTTGGATCCACGTGCCAAATCAGGGAATTCCTTGCCAAGCTCCTGTTGAGGGGAAGTTCACTCTCAGCTGGGGCACAGCGCGAGGAGCAGGGCACAAAGAGAGCAAAAGCAGCTCCTCTGCTCGGGGGGCAAAACTGGGGCTCTGGCAGACACTTAAAAACTTGTGGATAGTGGGGAAAAAAAAAATAAGAAAATGGTAAAATATTCTTTTTCTGCTTTTCTGTTCCCTTTCTCCTTTGCTGTTCTAACTCTGGTTAGTGTGTAGTGCTAGGACAAATGCAAAATAAAAGTCACAAAAGAGCAACAAGCCGCCAAAACCCCCCATCAACAGAAAAAAGCAATGAAAAACAGGTGAGAAAGGTAAAAGAGGTGAGAGAAGAGTGAAGGCCACACAGAGAGAACCAGGAAGAAGTGACTCAGCAGTGGTGGTTTCAGGAAGGAGAAGAAAGAGGATCAGCCAGACTCTGCACCTCTGAGCAGCCTCCCCTTCACAGAGACTCTGAGCAGCTTCTGCCTTCAGGAATTCCCTCTGCTCTGGAAGGAAGAGGGCCTAGTCCTTCTGGGCAGGAAAGAGAAATAACTACAGCTGGAATTAAGTCTCTGAGACTTTCAGACAGGTGAGATTTCTCCCCCTGCTCCAGCTTCCCTGGCCTGGCAAAATCAGCAGCATTCTCTGCATGCCTGAGGTGAATCCCTCTGCTCCAAGCAAACCATCAGGGGAAAACCATGGAGAGGCCTAGGCTGCAATATTCCTGGGATTTCTACACTCCTCCTCGAGGCCTAATCACTTGTTTTCCCCCAAAATGAGAAATTCCACCTGTATGAGCTCTCTGAATCACAGCTCCATGGATAATCTGTTCTGCGCCCACCAAACATCTTCATCCTAAATGAGAAACTGCTCATCAGCCGGGCTCCAAAATCAGATCTGCTGCTCCCAGGGCTGAGGGAAGGAGACAGATCACTCCTAATGGTGCCTTGGATCCGGTTACAAGAGCCCTGGAGACGGGAAATGGATGGAGAGATGTGAAACCAAAGGACACATGGAGGAGTTCGCTGAGCTGGAGAGAATTACAGAGGCACTTGGGGATTTATGAGTGTGGGCAGGAGGAGGAAGTCTGAGCCATGAAACAAAGACACATCGAGTTTAGAGAAATCTAATTTCACTTTCCTGTCTTCTAATGATTGGGATTACTCAAAGAGCCTTTGGTATGGGTCCCTCCAGCTAAGGACAAAGGATGGCAAGGAAATGGAAAAGAGTTGAACTCCAAACACAGTGGGGTCAGGCACTGGGGGACAAGAGATCCTGCCCCGTAGGGAACACCAGTTAAACCAGTGGCACCAGCCACAGGCACAGAGCGAGGCTGGCGCTGGCATTTCCAGATTTACTCACCACCTACGTTAAGTGTGAATCCAAGCAAAGAAGATGAACTCAGGCCTCCAAAAGCCAGAGGTAAAACTACTCAGTTTAGTGACGATTCCAGCATTCCTGTCAGGCTCAGAACTGGTAAGTTTGGGATTATTTCCTGGTATTTTCCTTTTCAGATACAGCTTGTCCTTTGTTCCAGTGTTTTGCCTGCAGTTGAAACCAACCTCTTGCCTTTGGCTGCTCCTGCAAGGTGAAAAACAAAGGTGAAAAATGCTTTGGATCCCACCTTTGGATCCCAGCTGAGCCCGGAGCTGGGAACAGCAGCAGGGGCAGTGCTCAGGGAAGGGTCCCTGCCCAGGGCAGGGCCCAGTGGGACCTCGTGGCCAAAGGAAAGCTGCACTTCAAGGCAGCCAGAACTGAGAGCAGAAACAAAAGGAAACACAATCAAAGCTGCCCCTCAAGAATCAGGCCTGGAAAAAAACAGGTGCTTTCAAGCCTGACTAAAAATAGCGTGCTCAAATTTCTTTGTAATGCCTTCAAAGATAGGAAATGACAGGAGAAATGAGAAATCAGCCTGGCTGTGCTCAAACCACAGCCTGGGAGGTCGAGGGGACCACGGAGATCACCCCAAACAAATCACCAGCACAGTAATATTTCCTGCCACGCCTCGGGTGCACAGGTAGTTACTCTTTCCCTCATAATAACACCTCCAGATCTGCACTATAACCACAAACTGATTATTCCCCTCCTCAATCCCCAGCCCAGGCACAAGCTGACTCTTTTTTCACGTTCCCCGTGGATGATGGGAGCTCTGTTTGCTGTGGCAATTTAACCTCTGCAGCTCTATTTAGAGTTTTAAAACCTGTGCACTTCTTTTAAGCCTCTCCTTTCTTTTATTCACTGTGCTTTGTTGTTAATTTATTATTGCAGGTTCAGCCTTGTCGTAAACACCTTTTATTCCTCTGTTTCATGAAGTTTGGGTTGTGCCATTGTATCCGAGAACTTTTCTTCCCTCGTGCTTTACAAAACTGCATTTCAGAGAGTTCACTCAGTCTAGGATGTGGTACGGTCACTCCTGCCAAGGCCACCACTGACCCATGGCCCCAGGTGCCACGTTCACATGGCTTTTAGGTCCCTCCAGGGATGGGGACATCCAACCCTTTCCATGAAGGAATTCGCCCTAATATCCAACTTCAACCTGCTCTGATGGAAGAATTTCTCCGTGGAAAGGGTGCTCAGGCATTGGAAGGGGAGGTCTGGAGTGCCCATCCCTGGAGGTGTCCCAGGAAGGCCTGGAGGTGGCACTGAGTGCTCTGGGCTGGGGACAAGGTGGGAAATGGGGCACAGCTCGGGCTCAATGATCCTGGAGGGCTTTTCCAACCTCAGTAACTCCATGACTGTGTGATTCCAACACTCCCCGTGTCCTTCCCTGCGAACATCCCTCACAGCAGCCGTGACTGCTCAGTGACACAAACCCCCTGAGGGTCACTGCCTCCCCCAGGCCGCTCTCACTGAGTCCCTTCCCATTTTCCCTCCTCCAAACACCTCTCCTGTGGCACTCTGACCACCCCTCATCCCTGCAGCCCTGCCTTGTGCTCCTCTGCACATTTGCATCCCTGCTAATCAGCCCGGGCTGTTCTCGAGGCTGGCGGGAGATGTACGACATTAATCAGTTGATTGTTACTAACCCAGCTGCATTGTAGCTGTGCATTAATGCTGCTCCAGCCCTAAATCCATGCTCTAATCAGGCATTACAACACACAGCTCATTGTGCTGCTTGTGTACTTGGCAATAATCCTGTTATTAAGGGATCGGGGCGTTGGCGCTGGAGCTCTGAGAAATTTCAGCAAACCAGGGCTGGGGAGAGGGCTTTGGGTCAGGACTGGGTGTCTCGTGGGAAAGGCTGCTCAGGATTTAGCACCTCCCCAAAAAATCCCCCCAAAATCCCAGCAGACCTCACGCAGCACATTCCCAGAGGACAGAAAATCACCATTCCCTCAGCACTCCCACATCCAGGCCACAGCCAGCAAACCCCAGACTGGGTCAGGCTGGGAGGGACCCCAGTGGGTCCAACCTCCCTCAGAGCGTGGGCACAGGATCCTCTGTGCCCGGATCCTCTGGAGCATTCCCACCGAGGGAGACTCCACAGCCTCTCCTGGAAGGTGTCCCAGCGCTGTGGGATGAGATGGTCTTGGAGGTTCCTTCCAACCCAAACCCTTCTGGGGTTCTGTGCTGGTCGTGGCCTGCAGGACAGAAAAAAGGAGTTTAAAGGGTGGGAGACCCACCCACCTCTCTCCCTGTGCTCTTTCCTTACTCACAGCAGGATTTATATCTCTATTTATCCATCATTTTAGTGTCTTCCCACGCTTCCTTTACCCTGCAGCAGTCTGGGAATCCCACAGTGAAATATTTCACTTTCCACGCTCACCTGCCCAGGTGTTTGTGTGGAATCCCCCCACTTCCCAGGCACTGGAATGCTGCAGACATGGGACACGAGGCTCACCAATAATTTAAAGCTGGGATGAACCGCTGGACCATCAGTTAAAATTAAACCCACTCAGTCCTGGCAGAAAATCAATAGCCCACCAAACAAACAGCACCCTGGGAAGCAGAGCCTTGGACACGGCGTTTCCCAGCCCTGCCTGGGAGCACAGCCCTGCTCCTGCTTTCCAGTCGCAAAATACATAATTGTGGTGATTAGCCCATTATTTGCAAAATTGCTGTAAACACGTAAATAATTAATCAGCATCTACAGCGTGCCCACATCAGTGCAGGGGTTATTAACATCCATTCATGATTCCAAGACATTCATGGGGATATTTTGCAAATCCTTTTTCCAGGCGCAGCAGATGTTTTTTGTGGGTTTTGTGGCTTCACAGCAACAGTCTTTTTTACCAAAAAAAAAAAAGAAAAAAAAAAGAAGAAGAAAAGAAGACAAAGCTTATGGAGATAATTTCTCTGTAAAATGCATTTTAATGCATCACTGCTCATTTTCTTAAAGTCGTGGTTTTGGGACTAAAGATGTCTGGTAGCAAAATGATTTGTGATCAGCCTCAGCACTGTGCAAAGCCTGATTAGACCTGCAGGTAAGAAAAGGGAAACTGAAATATTTAAAGCAGACGCTCACAAACCAGGCTGCTCCCGTAAATGAGCTTTGTGGGATGTCTACAGGAACGAGAAAAAAACCAAATTAAAAATTGGGATGACAGTTTAAATGGATTTTCCCTTCACTGTGGTGTGAGGGATGAAACCCAACAATCCATCCCCGTGTTCCAGCTGGAGGTGCCCAAACCTGCCAGCAGCTGTGCAGGCTTGGAGCCAGGCCCTGCTGGACCACTGGGCACGCTCAGGTTTAATTTGGGCTGGGCACAAGCGAGGCTGAACATCCCAGGAAGGGGCAGGGAATTGCCAGGAGGCCAAGCCAGGCAGCGGGAAGGGAGGGATGCACAGGAAAATCCACCTGAGCGCGAGGAAAAACTTCTTCATTTGTGGGTACCCTGTGCCAGCGCCTCCCCACCTTCCCAGGGAGCAATTCCTTCCCAAAATCCCATCCAGCCCTGCCCCCTGGCAGTGGGAGCCCTGCACCAATTCATTCCCAAAGCCCTGGAAAATCCTGTGGCGAAGACAAGTGTCCTGGTCTGGGAGAAAGGGAAGAAACCCTCCCATGGAAAATCGACATTTTCCCCTCAGCACTGAGCCCGGTCCAGCCCAACTCCACCAGACCCCATTCCAGCTGGGAATCTCATCCCAGAGATAAACATCGGGATTTTGCAAAGCTCACGGGAGGGGAAAAGTTGGGAAATGCTGGAACTTAAAATGCTGCCCCTAAAAGGGGGGAAAATGAGCTTGGAGCTGTGAGGAGACGCCCTAAACCCAGCTCGGCTTTCTGAGGGAAGCAAGGAGATAAAAAGCTGGGTGCAATAAACAGCTGCTGGCTCTGGGACAGGGAATTATTCTGAGGAAAAGCGTGGATAAGGCTGGAAGCTACTCACGTTTTCCTCTGGAAACCTCTGGCAGCAGCTGCTGTGTGGGAAGGATGAAGGGTCCAGGAGTGGAGCAGCCTCAGCTTCCCGTGGTGGGACTTGTGTGTCATTGCTGTGGGACAGGAGCTTGGGAAAAATGGGGAAAATGGGGAAAATGGGGAACTGGGAGAAAGTGGGGGAGAAGGGGCAAAAGAGGGAAATAAAGGTGGGGAAATAAAGGAAGTGAAAAATGAGGGAGAAAAGGGGAAATTGGGGGGAAATGGGGAAATAAAGGAGGGGGAAGGGAGATAAAGGGAGGGAGGGGAAAAGGGAGAACGGGAAAGGGGGAAAAAGGAAAAAGAAAGGGAAAGAGGAGGAAAAGAGGAAGAAAAGAGGAGGGAAAGAGCAAGAAAAGAGGAGGAAAATATTTTCATTTTGATCCAAGGAAGTAATAGAAAAGTAGATCTTAAAAATTTGGGAGGAAAATAATACATCAGTGATCACTCATGAAATTTAGGGATTAAATTAACAGGGGACAAGTGCTCTGGTCTGTGTCACTCAGCTGGGGCTGGTTGCTAGAAGTATGGAATATTTGGTGAAACAGGATTTCAGTCTCCCTGGGGAAATCCAGGCTCCACAGGAACATTTTGTGAAGTGGCCTCAGCTCAGGGGGAGTCGCCAGGACCACGAGGTGAGGGAGGAGAAGGCTGGGATTTGAGCATGAAAAATATCCCTGTGCACAAACTGAGGGTAATGACCCCGAACCCAAGCCCCAGGAAGTGGCTTTATCCCCCAAGGAATTTTCTTAATGTTTTTTATTGTTATTATGAAGATGCAGCAGGGAAAATAGAGCTCCATCCAAATCAGGATTTTCATTAAATTCACTGCTGCAATGCCTTTGTAATGTTTGGAGTGAAATCCAGCAAATTGCCAGGGAGGGAAGGATTTCCAAGACTTTAGAGGCATTTCCATGAATTCCAGAATCCCAGAACTGCTCAGGTTGGAAAACACCTCCAAAATCATCGAGCTCAGCCCTTCCGGAGCACTGCCAAGGCCACATCCACAGGCTTTTAAATCCCCCAGAGACGGGGACCCTGTGTGGGCAGCTGTGCCAGGGCTGGAAAACCCCTTCCAGGAGGGAGTTTTCCAGGCTGATCCATGGGCAGGCAGTGGAAGTTCTGCCCCCGGGATCTGACAGAGCCCCGGGAACAGCGAGGCCTGCGCCGAACGTCCCCGAGCGCTCCGCAAGCCCCGAGTTTATTACGAGCCCTGTAATTTCCCGGGATGTTGTGTTTTCCTCTGGCTACTGCCAGGCCTGCTACAGGAACCAGTTTGTCCCTCGGAGCATTAATTGTTTAACGTCAGATCTTAACGAGCTTTCGGCATCAAACCCAGCAGGATTCTGCCCCCAGCAGAAATATCCCGTTTACAGGGAATGCTCAGCACCAGGAGCCAGCTCTGAGGGCTGGAATCGTGTTTCCTTCAGCCAGTAATTTCCTGAGCTCTCTGAGCACGGGGCACGAGGGGATTTCGGTCATTTTCTGCTGCTTTTTGCTGTGCTTGGCCAAAGCCCTGACATCTCCCACCCAGGCAGGGACTTGGCCCTGCTCCTGCACCAGCAGCAGCTCCACGCTGCAGTTACATCCCAGCTGCTCTGCTGCACGTGCACCAAACCCTTTTTGGCATTTTAAATCATCCCAGATCTGAATTAAACCCTCTGCTTCACCTGGAAGTTGGCCTGGCTGGGCAAGGGCAGGGCACGCCCCAGGATTCCAGCCAGGTGTGGGATCGGTGAAACACAGCTCTCCATTCCTTGGAGGGGAAAACCAAACCATGCACAGCAACATTTGCTGGTGGGAGTCGATGATTTCAAAGGTCTTTTCCAGCCTTAAATATTCCGTGATTCTAACACCTTTTGAGGTATCAAGCTACTGAAACAGCAGCTTTCATAGATGGTTTGGGTGGGAAGGGACCTCAAAGGCCACCCAGTGCCACCCCTGCCATGGCAGGCACACCTCCCACTGTCCCAGGCTGCTCCCAGCCCCAGTGTCCAGCCTGGCCTTGGGCACTGCCAGGGATCCACGGGCAGCCACAGCTGCTCTGGGCACCCTGTGCCAGGGTCTGCCCACCCTCCCAGGGAACAATTCCATCCCAATATCCCATCTAAACTTACTCAGTCTGAAGCCCTTTCCATTTAAAAGCCCTGGAAAGCCCGAGGTGACCCAGGAATGAGCATGGCCTTGGAGGTTTGGCACAAATCCTGATTTAATCCCAGAGGAAATCAGGATCCCAGTGACACGTGGCAGCGATCCCGGTGTCCAGCCTCATGTTCCCGTTCCACACTTGGCTGCTCCCGAAGGCCTGTTGTGGTTCATTTACACTCTCAAAGTGAAGGTGGAGGTTTCACTAACAGGAAACCACATCCTTCCCTCCCATTGTGCTGTTTCTCTTTCCCTCTTCTCCCTCAGCATTCCAGCTGCTTCCACATGCAGATCCAGTTCTTCCCTGGAGCTGGGAAAAAACTTTTCAGGTGCAGCTCTTTCATTTGGCGAAAACCATTTGGGGCAGGCAAAGCTGTTTAAAAATTCAAATGAGGTTTTCAAATGGTTTTTTAGCTCAGGAATTCGGAAACATTTCCTGAAACACAGGAGTTGGTTCTCAGAGAGACTGGAAATGAATTCCGGATAAAAGTGATGCGAGGAGAAAAAAGACCCCTTTTAACACAAAACATGTTTTGAAAATTACCATTTCAGGGCATGAATTTGTGTTGCATTTGATCTGAAGTTAATGAGGTCTGCTCAGGTATCCAGCTGTCACAGAATCCTGGAATCCCAGGATCATTCAGGCTGGAAAACAACTCCAGGACCATCGAGTCCCACCTGTGCCCCATCCCCAGCCCAGAGCACTCAGTGCCACCTCCAGGCCTTCCTGGGACACCTCCAGGGATGGGCACTCCAAACCTCCCTGGGCAGCCCCTGCCAAGGCCTGAGCACCCTTTCCATGGGGAAATTCCTGCTGCTGTCCAACCCGAGCCTCCCCTGGCCCAGCCTGAGGCCGTTCCCTCTCCTCCTGTCCCTGTTCCCTGGGAGCAGAGCCCGACCCCCCCGGCTGCCCCCTCCTGTCAGGGACTTGTGCAGAGCCACAAGGGCCCCCCTGAGCCTCCTTTTCTCCAGGCTGAGCCCCTTTCCCAGCTCCTTCAGCCGCTCCTGGGGCTCCAGCCCCTGCCCAGCTCCGTTCCCTGCCCTGGACACGCTCCAGCCCCTGCAGGGCTCTCTGGCCATGAGGGACCAAGCTGGACACAGCCCCCAGGGGCCTCAGCCCAGGGGACAGGCCCTGCCCTGCTCCTGCTGCCAGGGGATTTCCAGTACAAACCAGAGCACTCCTGAGCAAATCCCACAGTTCCGTCTCTGCACCATCCCCACCGAACTCCGCGTTGCCACAGCGAGGGGAGGACAGCAGGGATGTCAAGGAGCTGGTGGATGTTTCTCACCCAGATCTTCACCCTGGCAGCACATCAGCCACAGGGAGCCCAAAATAGCTCTGGGAGCTGCTCTCCCTCAGGAACAGCCACTCTGCACGTGTGCTCCTGCTGTGTTTTCCAGCAGCACCTTTGAAAGGCTCCAAAGACCCCAAAAATGCATTCCATGCTCGTGCTGCCAGCCTCTGCAGCGCCCACTCAGCAGCTGCAGACACGGATCAGTTTTAGACAATTCCTGCACTGATCAGCATCAGGAATGTCACCCAGATCCCTCTTCAATTCTTTCAGCCATCATCCACATTTCACAGAATCCCAGAATGGTTTGGGGTGGAGGGACCTTAGAGATCATCCCATCCCACCCTGCCATGGGCAGGGACACCTCCCACTGGCCCGTGGTTCCAGCATTTGGAGCTCCTGGCACCTTCCCCTCGGTCGGCACTGGTGGTGCCACTGTAAATAAAGGCAGAATGTTCCTCATGGGCAGAGAAAGTGCACAGAACATTCCACGACAGAACATTCCACGACAGAACATTCCCTGCTGCTCCCCGAGCCTCGGATCCAGGGAAGGGGCCCCTCCC
The DNA here is from genome assembly GCA_013397975.1 of Machaerirhynchus nigripectus. Classification (NCBI taxonomy): domain Eukaryota; kingdom Metazoa; phylum Chordata; class Aves; order Passeriformes; family Dicruridae; genus Machaerirhynchus; species Machaerirhynchus nigripectus. The sequence goes on along the minus strand of VZRQ01004347.1, from coordinate 11,178 downwards.
AGGGACAAACAGTGGGAACAAAGCCATCCCAAGGAGCCAAGAATGGGCATTTGCTGCTGGGATCACCCCATCCCATACACATCCCTGTGCCTAAATCACAGAATCCCGGGATCCCTGAGGCTGGAAAAGCCCTCCCAGCCCATCGAGCCCCAGCTGTGCCCCATCCCCACCTTGTCCCCAGCCCAGAGCACTCAGTGCCACCTCCGGCCCTTCCTGGGACACCTCCAGGGATGGGGACTCCACCACCTGGACAACAGGGACAGCAAACACGGCTGCAAACACAGCCCAGCCCCAGCAGCAGGAGAAGATCCCAGAGAAGATCCCAAAGGGAGCTCCCTCCCTGCTGGAGGCTGTGGCTGGCTCAGCGCCGCTCCGGCTGCATTCCCTGTGCCCGGACAGCATTCCCACCGTCGGGAACACGCCCCGAGGCCCCGGCAGAACCACGGCTGGCAGAGCCCTTCAAACAAGGACGAGGGAATTCCCGGAGCTGCCTGTGCCACCCCTGTGCCACCCCTGCGCTGGCCCGGAGCAGCACCGGGAGCAGTTCGGGGTGGAGAGGATCCGTGCCAGCCCCGAGGGATCGCTCTGCCAGCCTGGACATCCTTTAGAGGCCCCTGACAGCCCCATGGGGCAGAGGATCTCCCCTCCGTAGGCCCCCTGCATCCCTCGGCTGGAGTTTCCTACAAGAACTCCCCTCTCTCGTCTCATCCTTAGTAAAAACAGAGATATTATGCCCCAAATTTGTTTGATAATTGCGTTTTCTCCTTATGCTCCCCTCATCCTGGATGCCAGCAAAGTGTCCAAGTTGTTTACACTCGGTGTTAAATTGGCAGAGAATAATTGAGATGCCGTGGCTCATCCCAGAGCGACGCTGCAATTCCATCTCCTATGACACTGCTATTCCATAATCTGCTTTTTTGGGTGCTCTCGGAGGCTGGGGACGTGCTCAGAATGGTGACACTGCTCCTGCTGCTGCAAGGATGACACTGGGATTCCCACCACAGCAGCACCACCACAGCACTGCCACCAAGGCCACAATATCCCATAATTACCATATTTTGAACAGTCTTCCCAAGAAAGACGGCTACAAACAGCCAGATGTTTGAAGGACAGGAAATTCTCTGCATCGTCCCTACGTGTTCCCAAAGCCACGAGCACAACTCTTCCTCTGCACATCCTTCAAAACCACGGAATGCCAGCCTGGGTTGGAAGGGACCTTCCAGCTCATCTCTTTCCACCCCCTGCCACAGGCAGGGAGCCTTAAAAAACCACTTTAAAAACGATGTGTACAATCGGATCTCTTAGCTCCGATGCAGAAGGGAAACGCTGGGCGACTTTTGCCCTCTGCAGGTGTAGGAAATCCTCTCCCCCCGTGTTTTTCCCGCTGAACACCGTCCCTGGCTCCAGCGGTGGTGGCACTGACACGAGTTACGCGGCGCTGCTGAAGCGCGGCCGCTGCTCCGAACCCCCCGAGCTCCTCCGCTCCTCCCGTGCACAGAAGGCTCCATCTAGCGTCACACAGGCGAGTTCCCGGGAAAAGGGAGGGAAGGGCAGGAAAGGCAAGGGGAGGAAAGTTGATAATGATTGCTATGGGATTTTAAGCAGCCCTGGGGGGAAAAAAAAAAGGATTTTCCTGCTTTGCTGTCCACAGCAAGAGCAAAGCAGGCGAAGAGCAGATCTTCCATCCTGGCTCTGGACAAGGGATGGAGGGACAGGACACAGGGAATGGCTTCCCACTGCCAGAGGGCAGGGCTGGATGGGATATTGGGCAGGAATTGTTCCCTGGGAGGGTGGGCAGGCCCTGGCACAGGGTGCCCAGAGCAGCTGTGGCTGCCCCTGGATCCCTGGCAGTGCCCAAGGCCAGGCTGGACGTTGGGGCTGGGAGCAGCCTGGGACAGTGGGAGGTGTCCCTGCCATGGCAGGGGTGGGATGGGATCAGCTTTGAGGTCCCTTCCCCCCCAAACCATCTGGGATTTTGGAATGGCTCACGCCCAGAGTGATCCACAAATTCTGTTGCCATCGCTTAATTACCCCAAGATCTGCGCTGTAACCAGCAGTGAACCCAGATCCAAGAGGATTCTGTTCCCAGCTCGGGGCGCAGAGCTGGGCAGCCAGGCTGGCACCTCAACAGCGCCGGGCTCAGCGCGCGGCTGCGGGATGGGCCCGGACGCTGGGCAGGCAGAAATGCCAGGCGAGTTCTGCCAGGAGCCCGAGCATCCCCGAGAGTTTGAGTCTTCCTGACAGCTCCAGTCGGCCCAGCGAGAGGATTCCCAGTTTAACCCGAGCCTTTCCAGTGCCTGGAAAGCTTCAGCTCCTTCCCTTCCCTTCCTTCGGAGGCAACCATGGCACCCCCGGGGGTTCGGAGCCGCTGCTTGGGAGCTCTCAGACCGAACAGGAACCTGAGCTGCTATTGGCATTAATTATTATGATTATTATTATTATTATTATTCCCAAGCATTTGATCTGAGAAGCAGCTGATGAGTCCGGGTTTGCCTTGTGAACAGCAACCAGTGAATTTAAACTGAAAGTTTAAGAAGAATCCACAACAAAGCCCCACTGGGCAGCTCGCAGTGAGACCAGGGGGTTCTGAGCTAAGGAGCCCCCAGCCCTGAGGCCCCCACTCTTGTGCCCCCATTTTCCACCCATCCCACAGCATTCCCTGCCCCGTGCCCCCCGCTATCCTCCTGTTATCCCACCCTGCAGCATTCCCAGCCTGCATATCCCTCGTTATCCCACCCCTCAGCCCCTGTTATCCCCCTGTCATCCTGTCCTGCAGCGTTCCCAGCTCTCGCCCCGTGTGTCAACACTATCCCGTTATCCCAGAGCAGCATCCCCAGCCCGTTATCCCGTTATCCCAGAGCAGCATCCCCAGCCCGTTATCCCGTTATCCCAGAGCAGCATCCCCAGCCCGTTATCCCGTTATCCCAGAGCAGCATCCCCAGCCCGTTATCCCGTTATCCCAGAGCAGCATCCCCAGCCCGTTATCCCGTTATCCCAGAGCAGCATCCCCAGCCCGTTATCCCGTTATCCCAGAGCAGCATCCCCAGCCCGTTATCCCGTTATCCCAGAGCAGCATCCCCAGCCCGTTATCCCGTTATCCCAGAGCAGCATCCCCAGCCCGTTATCCCGTTATCCCAGAGCAGCATCCCCAGCCCGTTATCCCGCTATCCCTCTCTCCGCGGTGCGCAGCGCCGCCCCGTGGCCATCCCCGATACTGCGGCCGGCAGGAAAATGCCCAGGATTGAGTTTTTCCCCCAAATCCCGGACTCTCCACCCCCCCGTTCCTGCCTTCCCCTCTGACTGGAGGATTCCCGGAGCGGAGCGGGCAGTTCCCGTCCGGGGCACCGAGGGAGCACAGGGATGTCTGAATCCCAGTTCCCTTCCCTGTTTCCCAGTCGGAATTCCCTGCGGAGGATCCTGGCTGCGGCTCCGGCCGGGCACGAGCAGCTCTGGCACAGGAGGAGCCCCTGACACACACGGCCCGCGGTGGCAGAACGGCAGCTGTGGGATGGCAGGAGGACTCGGGCACCCCGGACCCACAGTGGGGTTAAGGTTTCCCATAAAGGAGGTGAGGACTGCCTTGCCATCTCTTATTTCTTATCTCACTTCCAGGAGTTTCCCAGGCTTGGGAGGGGGTTGTGCTCCCGTGCCCGGAGCCCTCGGGGCAGAGGGGATTAACGGAGGCAGGAGGGAAGGGGGACAGGGACCTGCCCTGAGTGACACCCCGAGCACGAGGGAAGCCACAGCGAAGGCAGCTCCTTTAACCCCATCTCCCCTGACTGTCCTTCAGTCCCTCAGAGCTCATCTGAACCTATTCCCTGGAACCACAACTTGAAGGAAAAGCAAGTCCCTGTTTCCTCCCATTCCGTCTCAGCCCCATGAAATGAGATCCCAATTAATTCCCATTAAATACCCCCCTAATTAAAATCATTAACTAACCCGAATTTCTCCCTGGCCTGGCAGAAGCCCCCAGTCAATGTTCACGCAATGCCAGGTTAATTTTTAATTTAAATCCCCGGTATTTCATCACTTCCCTCAGCCACGTGTCACTTCTCTTTAAAGCCCGGAATATTTCATGGTGGTCTGAAGGAATTTCTTATCCCAGCGCCGGGGAGGTGACACAGGTGACAATTACCTGTTAGGTGAAGTTATTTAATGTATTTAGTACCATGCAGTTGTTAATCCCTGACTGTTCCCCTCATCATCCTCAGGAATAGTCTGGGGGAGTTTTTTTCCTTATATCCCAACATTCAAGGGCAGGGAAAAAACAATCCAGCTGAAATCTTGGGACAAGCGAGGGAAATACTGCAAAATAAGGAGGGAAACACAAACAAGCAGGATCTGGCTGCACCCAAAGCTGGATGTGCAGCACTGTTCCACCCAAAAAAGGAACATCTTCAGCACCGTGAACGCTCAGGATCTCACCCACCTCTCCTGTAGGACTCCAGCTCCATTGCCTTTTCTCCCCTTGGAGCAAAACCATTTCCCTGGGATGTCCCTGGGCACAGCTCCCCAAGGGCAGCCCCTGCCCGTGGTGCCCAACCCCGTTCCATTTCCCAGGGGAGCAGCCCAGAACTCAGCCTGCACTGGGTCCTGGCTCCAAGGATTTGCCCAGGACACCTGGAAAGGTGAGAGGAGAAGCAGCTCCTGCCCTGGAACAGGGACCCAGCACGGAATTCCCACCTCAGCATCCCTCCCCATCACCCCACCGGAGGTGCCAACAAACCACACCCCAGTGCCCCTCCCCTGTCCAGCCAAACTGATTTCCTGCCGCTCCAACCCCTGCCACAGGCGGTGGGAAAACCTCTTCCTGTGGAAACTGATCCCAGGCTGCTCCAAGCCCCAGTGTCCAGCCTGGCCTTGGGCATTCCAGAAACCCAGGGCCTGCCCACCCTCACAGCCAGGAATTTCCTCCCAGTATTCAATACTGGAATAAATAAAAACATAAATTGTCAGGCATCAACTGTTACTTCCTGCTTCTCTGCTGCACATCTATAAATCCATTTACAGGGCTCCATAAACCCCAAATAAATTCCACTACACTGAATTCTGAAGGAAAACTAAATAGCATTTGGTATTTAGGATTTAATTAAAGCTTCTAACTCCTAATTTCACCACAGGGATGCTACGTTTTGCTATAATAAATTATTTTTTTCCTACTGACAACTACCTGAATGCATTTGCAATTCACTTAAGAGGATTAATTAAGGCTTGTTTTCATGACAAGGATAATTTTTTTTAGAGCAATTAAAATCGGGTTTAAAGTTATAACATATATTTGATAGCAATTACTAAAACTAATCCTAGAAAATTAAATATCCATCACCAGGAATCCTCCAGCACATGCAGGACCTGCTTCCCTGCAGCCAACCTTCTCCAGGCTGGGATAAGCCTCAACACCAGTTTTGGTTTAGGGTCTAAGACTTAGATCATATTCAGAATTAGAGGAACAAACCCCCAAATTTGCTCCCCAAACTTCCCAAGCTGCTGCCTAAAGGTCTGCACCTCACTCAGGCCTCTTGTTCCAGGCACACCTGGAAAAGTCAGTCCTGGCCCCTCCTAACAAGGAGCAACTTCTCCCAGGATTTTCTGGCCTTGGAATGAACCCAGACTCGGGTGCTGAAACAACTGAACCCAAACTAAATCCCCTGGATCCAGGAGTGAAGGATCCCTGGATCAGCCCACAAAACCTTTGTGTGTCCCTGAAAGATCCCTGAGGATTCACCAGCACCACTTGGTTCCCTTCCAACATCCTTTAAACATTCCCCAAAAGCCCCATTCAACCAGGCTGAGCACCCCAAACCAGCAGTCACTGCACCCCCTTAACGAGGCTGCCAAGGACGGAGCTGAAGCTCATTAAAAACTCCCCCAAGCTGCGCTGGCTGAAGGCTTCTGAAGTGCTTTTCTTGCTCACTAGACATGAAAACAATTAGGAGAGGCAGGAGATGATGATGCTCCATTAATATTCCCCTAATGAGAGCTGAGCCCAAAAAAACCCAAGGTGCAGTTTCACCTTAAATAATTCCGGGACAGACAGGGGTGCAAATAACGAAGTCCCAACACCCAAAATCCTGGAGCACTGAATTTTAATTGACCTTTTTGTGTCCCCAGTGAAACCCCTTTTCATCCAGGTGAAATACACTGAATATTTCTCATTTCCTGGCTGTTTTCCCTCCTGCTGCTCCTCAGGGCTGAAGCTGTCCGTGGCTCCAGGAGAATCTCCAACCGCACGGCTGTCCCAGGGATTTCCCTTCCCATTAATTCTCCCCCTTCAGCACAGGCAGCAATTCCCCACTTTCCTTCAGCTCCTGAAAGAGAAACGCAGCGGTGATGGACTTTTTGGGATTATCCAGCGGGATTCCATCAGGGAATGACCGCTGGGGGATGAGGGAACAGTCCCTGGCAGGCAGGGAGTGCACGGGTGCCTCCCCAGGGCTCCCCCCTGGCCGACACCCCGAGGTGTGGTTTGTGTTTCAGTTCTGCTTTGGGCGTATTCAGTGAAAGGGACAAAATGTTCAGAGGACAAACACAGCCTGGAGCTCCTCCCTGGTGTAATTCTGCATTTCAGGCTCCCACAAAACCTTCCAGCACCCACAAGGCCTCCCCCAAAGGAGAAAACCTTGATGGGTTTCGTTCCTCCCACCCGGCAAACCCGACAAGGAAACGAAATGCCCTCGGGATTCAGAGCAAGGGGTGCCTGCCCAATGATCCCAGTGGCTGAAATTCAAATTACAGCGCTGGGAACTCGTGAAGAACGCCAGGAAACACTGGGAAACCAACCTGGAATATTGTGCTTTCCCCACATCTCAGGAGGAACAACTCTCTCTGTTTTATTCCATACTACACTGTATTAAAAAAATGCAATTTAAACCACATTCACCCTCCCATACAAGCCAGTGTGAATTAAAACAGCCCAGGGGTGCAAACAGAGAAATTACATTTAAATACCAGAGAGAAAAAGATTTTCCAGCATCTCACAATGCCCAAGACTCCTCTTCCTGAGCACTGAAAAAGGCCCCAGATTTCTTAAATTATATAGATTGATTTTATTTATTTAATCCCCACACTTCTTAAATAAATAAAATTAATCAATATAAATTAGTCTGTATATTTGAAGCAATATTAACCTGTATAATTAAAGCAATCCCTACACTTGCTAACTAAACAGAATTAATCTATATACTTTAGGTAAAATTAATCTATATAAATAAAATTAATCTATATAGTTTAAGTGAAATTAATCTTTATAAATAAAATTAATCCATATAATTGAAGCAATTCCCACACTTCCTAAATAAATCAAATGCATCTCTGTAATTTAAGCAGTACCAGTATTTTTTAGAATTAAATGGGATTTATTGATTGAGCCTTCCCAGGAGTCCCAGAGTCAGAGGAATTGGCTCCAAACCATCCAGGCAGGAATGGGCTCCGGAGGATTTTGGAACTCTGGGGCTGCTCCAACAACTCCACTAAAGTTTCCTTTCTCCCAGGAATGTTTGCTGGGAAAAGCACCACTCACCTGGCTGGGGAAAAGCAACGTCAGGAGGGAAATTAAGGGAGAGAAAAGTGCAAGAAAAGGGGTAAAAATGGGCTTTTTTCCAGTCACTGACTGGAGATTTAAAGCTCCTTTCCCTGGAAAAGCGTCCAGGGTCAGGATTTGGGGTGGCTGCAGGAATTCCGTGGGAGACAGGCAGAAAACTTCCTATAAATTGACTTTTGATTGGAAATCAATCCAACTCCTACCTTGACAATGTCCAGCCCCCCGACCAGCTCCCCCTTCACGTACAGCTGGGGGTACGTGGGCCAGTTGGAAAAGGATTTGAGGCCTTGTCGCACCTAAAAAAAAAAAGGATGGGAATTGGGGACGGGGAATTCCAGCTCTGGAAAAGGCAGCGGGGAAAGGAACCCGCAGGGATGGGGAGGTTCCGTTACCTCCTCGTCCTCCAGGATGTCAAATGTCTCGTAATCCACGCTGGGGAAAGGGGAAAAAATTCATTATTTGCCCCTGGGGTTCCCAAAATTCCCAAAAACCCCCAAACCCCCTCAGAATTCGCAAAGAAACGCCTCAAAAATCCCCCAAAATCCCCAAACCCCTCAGAATTCGCAAAGAAACGCCTCAAAATTCCCAAAAACCCCCAAAACCCCTCAGAATTCGCAAAGAAACGCCTCAAAAATCCCCCCAAACCCCTCAGAATTCGCAAAGAAACGCCTCAAA
>VZRQ01004346.1:0-37064 GCA_013397975.1 Machaerirhynchus nigripectus | reverse complement strand
TCCTTAGGTGACACGAGGACCCAGTAGTAGGAATACACACAGAAATGGATCTGTAAGACTGTGCTGAAGAGGGAAGTGTCGAGTAGTTCAGTTCGTGTTCTGGAAACAGAGTGGCTAGTAAAAAGCAATGGGAATCGGGAGAAAGCTGTATCCTTGGAGAGCTTTTTGTAAGAAGGCAGAATACAGGAAAATGGGCTGGAAGAGGGAGAGGCTGTTTTTACAGGCCTGTAAACTTTGGATGACACCTCTGGTTTCATCTTGAATAAGCTTTTGCGTTCCATTTGGTCTGTGCACTCCAAAAGCCAGTTGTGTTTGTTTTTTGTTTCTGCAGGTTAGGTATCTTTTCCTGACTCTTTCATGTCTCTGCTTCTGTCCCACAAGATACTGAACATCTGTAGGATCCTGATGATATTACATTTTTACTGATTTGAAAATGAATTGAGAACTAAAGATCTCATTCCTCCATCTTTTACCAAGTGCTGCTTGAGGTGCCAGTGTGGTTTTTTTGCCACCCAAGTGATCCTTAAACAGCAAGTTTCTCCCATTTTGAAATCCAGATGATTGTGTATGATTTACTCATTTATGTTTTTAAAAAGTGCTTCAGTCTTTTTGTTTACAGGCCTTTGAAACAGCAGTGAAACACACTGTGATGTCTTTATCAGATTCTTTTCTAATTAAGAGTAGCAGAAGAAACAAACAAAAGAAAAAAGAAAATTATCTAAGTGAAAGTCTGCAAATAAAGAATTTGCAGTGTGACATGAGAACAAAGGCATGTATAATATTAATGGATACATTAAAAAAGTTATTTTTAAAGTACATCTTTTCTGTTAATTCTCAAGGGAAAAAAATTTTTTGACCATAGCTGGTTTTTTTTTCCACCGGAATGTTAACACTGGCATCCTGGAAGAGGTATATGGTAGATTTATGTTTGAGTATTAAACTCTAAATAGAGCAGAAAAAACCCAGCTATCCTTATTCTTAGCTTTCCTTATTCAGTTATAGATATTTTTTCCTTTTTAGAAAATCAATTCTGTAAACATTTGCTTGATACTTCCCCTGGCAGGTGCGAGTGGCACAGAGAAAAAAGGGTTAAACCAACCCCAGAGCTCACTGATGAGCCCAAGTGGGCTCTAACGAAGGCCATGATTTGACAACTCAAAAAGAATCTCATTGGTGCCTTTTTTCTTTTTCTCTAAAATGGAAGTGAGATGATAATGATGGCTGATTTCTAGTCTCCTGATGCTGATGGAGGATATGAATTAAATTTGGTCTAGTAATAAAATGAACCCCTAGAAGAAAATTATAATCAGACTCCTAAGTGGTTATAATTACTGAGGACTGGAGTAAAAGCTATTCAAATAACATCCAGCTGTAGGCACTGTGAACTCTTTAACCAAATCCAAGATGGGTTATTCCTGGTTTTCTCACATTCTCTCCTCCTGCCTAGGTCTGTAGTTTTCTTTCAGAATGAGTGTGCCCTAGCCATCTTGTTATGTTTATTTAGTTAAGACATTGTGAATGAAAACTTCTCCATTTTTAAATATGTGTACATGTGAAATGAAAACTGTCAGTGATAGAAAATTGACTGGTGGAAGTAGAAAGGAGAATATCCATCATCAAAGGTGACAGAGCTCGGCAAAACCTTATCCAGCTGCTTGGCCTTGGGGCCATTGCAGAGTCCTGTGCTGCTGTGAGGGAGGAGTGGCAGCAAGACTTGGGATGTTCTGATGTGCTGCAAGCTGGGATGAGACCAGTGTGGGAGTCCATAGTGCAGGACTATGACAGAAATAGCCATCAAATGTAGAAAACATCCAATGTTTTCTACTTTGCTGCTTGAATTAAGCACTCAAGGAAGGAGAAAGCTGTTGAGATCAGACGATGAAACCATTGCTGATACATCAAATTAGTGAAAACCTAAAGCTGTTGTAGAAATTAGGAGGATTAAACACATTTTTGCTGTTGTACATGGAATTCACTGTGGAAAAGAAAGGGAATTAATAATTGAATTCTTTGCTGACCACAAAGAGGTTCTCTGTGCTAAAACCCAACTTGCATTGTTGAGAACGGGAAGGGCTGTGAGGAAAGAAAGCGCCACATGGTCCTAGGCTACAATGGATTGCCATGGCCAAACCACACGTGTGGAGTATCACTGCTCCAGCAGTGACCTGGAGATGCTGAATTGCTGCTGTTTCATTTAGGTAATTCAGTACTGGCGGTGATATTTGTTGACCAAAGTGAATAATCTAGTTGAAATTAAACCCACTAACATTTGAAAATAAATACGATTAGATGTGTTTTGAAGCATCGGTTTGCAAGATTTTCCTCCAGGAGGATGACTGTTTCTAGTAGGGAATTCCTACTTCTCACAACTTAAAATTTCAGTTCCAGTGCATAAAACATTTATTAATGAGATTATGATCAGAAGACGTAAAGTAGAACTCAAGGACCAGAGGTGAATAGGACAGAAGATACTATTTGCCAGAAAAGCGAATGGTCTTAAGAGTAATATGCAGTATAAAGGGAAAGCCAAAATTAACAAGTTTAACACAAGGATGGGAAATAATCTGTATTTATTCTGAGAACTAAATTTATTCTCTTTTACATTGTATTGGATGGTTTGACAAATAAATTATTTGGTAACAACATCTCTTATGAAAGAACCATAACCATTATTTCAGAAGTAATAGCTTTTATTATCATTGATTCAGGAAATTAGAATAAATATCTTTGCCTATTAGAATATTATATAGATAACTTTGAAAAATGCTGAAAGCTGCTTACTCTTTCATGCCCAAAATGAAGTAGTTCTGTCTCCTCAGAAAAAAAAAATTAATCTGTGAGGGCTGACAAACAGGCAGTAACTGGTATGGTATTTTCAGAGCAAGGGAGAAAGTCAGCTGAGGCTTTGAGTCTGAATGGGCAAAGCTCACAGGTATAACCAGCAGCAGTGGCTGCACTCATGGACAGAGGGGCAGAAGGCTCAGGACAGCAACAGCTGGCAAGTATTTGGTGTAAACAAACTCAAGACAAGCTAATATTGCTGTGGTAGCCACCTTTGCTCAGCTGTAGACACAGAAAAAACAATGCTTATCTACCCAGTGCCTTGGGCCTAATTTTAATTTTTTTTTTCTTCAAATAAGTCTTTTCAAAGAGGCTCTCCCATGTGTCAGTTGTGTAAGAAGTTGTATGTTATTTTGTGAAATCTGGCTTATTGCTTCTCTTTTTCAGGTTTTCCATTTACTTGTAGTTAACAAGGGACACGACCAGAGGAAATGGCCTCATGTTGCCAGGGGAGGTTTAGGTGGATATGAGGGGAAATTCCTTCACTGAAAGTGTTTTCACACATTGGAACAGGCTGCCCAAGTGGGGGGTGGAGTCACCTTCCCTGAAAGCGTTCCAAAATGTGGAGATGTGGCACTGAGGGACTGGGATGGGCTTGGCAGTGCTGGGGTCACAGTTGGACTCGATGACCTTGGAGGGCTTTCCAGCCTAAACAGCTGGGTGATCCTGCGGTACTGTAAGTTGTCCAGATGTTTTAGTATACACAGGGTATAGTAGCAGCAAGCAGCCTTATTTTTTTCTTCAGCCTTTTCCATGAAAATGGGCTGCAGATGATATCTTGTTTACAACAATTAATAATTCTATATAGGCGTATTATTGCTGAGAGGCATAAATTCTTCTCCAATAACATATATATTTTTTAATGGTAATGTGCAGGTTTATTTCTTGTGTTGTTTAATAATTTTGTACATACTGATCTGTCATGCTTGTACAAAGCTTTCTTTATTATCTTGAAAATTTGTATTACATTAAAAAGGTTAATTAAAGAGATTTTAAGTAAAAATAACTACTTCTGTTTCCATGAGAGCTTTTGAAGAGGGTGCTAGTTAGAGTGACTTAGCTTTTTGCCAGTTCATCTTTAAATTACTGTTTGCAGAGGAAAAGCAAACTCAAAGTGGTGGTGATAACTTCAGGCTACAGGTTTGTTACCCTTAAAGAGCATAATCCTAACAGCTGTGTTTTCTCTTTGTTAGCTTTGTGCACAGTTATGCTGGATAGAACTATAAAAAAGAGCTTTGCCTATGTTTTCCCTACTTATCTTTATAGCAGAAATGGCAAATAGGAAAATTACTTGTAGGAGTTTTTCCTTGATCTTTTCTTCATTGTCTTAGGAATAAATTTAGAGTTCTTTAAAAAGGAGAAAGGCTTTCACCTACAAACTGCAAGTGACTATTCTGTCTTAATCTACAGTGAAATAGAAAACTATTTACAGCCAAAGGTTTTAGTTGGGGGAAAAAATGAGATACATGTCTGAATTACGTACTTGGCAGATTGTGGAAAGACTGAGAGGCAGATTCTGTGGCATACTTTTATTGATTTTTCAAGGTTTTTTACTAAAAATTGCTGTACTTCTGTCAGAGGCCAGTACTAAAAGCTCTGCACTCCTTCAGTGGCAATGGCTGGGCTGGTGTGGGGTGCTGAGGATGTCAGTGCTTGCCTTCGAACTGACATTCCAGTTAAGAAATGACTCCTGCTGTGTTTGGCTCTAATCATATGCATTTTATACATGGGACCTAAGGAGCTGGACAGATCTGTTTGAAATGTAAGCAAACAAGTTTCTTGCTTGCTGCTATTTTTTTTTTGCTGTTTAGTTAAAGCACAAGAACTAAAGATAAATTTTATCTTCTGTCTCTTCTTTATTGCTGTTGATTTTTAGAAGAATCCCATGCAGGATAGAAGGTTCCCTGCTGTGACTTCCAACTGGGAGTTTACATTATTCTTCAAATACTTATTTATCATTTTTTCTAACAACCTGCCTAAAATATTTTTGGAATGGGTACTTTCTTTGTGGCTTAGTACAATTTTTTGACCATTAGGGATAATTGCTTATGACACCATATAAGTCAGGAAACATACAGGGAGATTTGCCTGAACAAAGAATTCAGAGCTGGATACAGTTCATCCTTTTTTGAGCAATATAATACAGCAGTGCTCAGACAAGGTAATAGAAGAACTAATTTGAAAAAACTGTAAGAAGTATATCCAGCCTTGACTCAGCTCTGTAGAAATGGGGCTTTTTTGAGATTTCATGAGATAATAGCATCATTTCTATTGATAAGTTTTGCTCTTTTGATAAGTTTTTGTTGTGTTTCTCTGTATTCTATTCTTAAGGCCGTGTTCTTGACAATAGGTTTTCCTGGCAGTAGGGCTCTCTGAGTCTTCCTGCTCTCCATGTAATGTACAATTTTCTGTTTGGAAGTTCAGGGTGTACATAAATTTCTCTCTAAATGATTATCTATTGGACTCAGTTTAAGACTGGCAATGTCCTACCTTTTTGTGATGGAAAAATTTCAAGAATCAATGAGTCCCTCTGTTTTGTGTTTCCTGTCTCTCTTTCTGTTGTGCTGGTAAATAAACCTTATTTTTATGGCCAACTATTACAGTCATGTGGAGGTAAAATATGCAATTAATGAGACTGTACAATATATTTCATTCAAGCAAAGTATTGTCTGGCAGAGTAATCAGAGGCTCCCTGGTGCCTGATCTGTGCTGCAGTGTGACACTGTTTCCTTTAGTGCCAGATGGCAGGTCAGTTGTAATCCATAGTTCCCAAACATACACTGTGCAGTAATTTCCTTCAGCTGAATAGCTCACTCTGCAGAGCCTGCTCCTCTGCACATCAGTACTGTTTTGTTATAAATTTCATTAAAGTACTGCTCTACTCACCACTTCTGCATTCTCATTTTGTTATTAAAAGACAAGCAATTCTAAGGGCAGAAGTTTGAAGCAGAACCTTGTTCCCCCCTTTATCTACACTTGCCAATAGCATTTTATTACAGCATGGTGAGAAATGGTCAGCAAGTAGACTCTGAATTTATCGGCTGCTGCAGGCACTCTGCTACAGGAGCTGCATGTCATTATTAGGGCAGTTATGTAGTTATGAGAACATTTCAGGATGTCTTGTCGTACTGGTCTGCCCGTGGCATGAGTGACAGGGATCTGAATGAGGTGATGAGCCATTTGGATGGGCACATTCTGACATTGCCTACAGCAAATGGAATGGGAAATACTGTTTTCTAGCAGCAAACAATATTTGCAAAACCAGAGAGTAAAGAAGAGAAGCTCAAAGGCAAAATTGTGAATTTCTTGTAATAAAACCCTGCAGTGCTTACAACAAAGTGGTTGAAGCCCCAGCCACTGGTTAGCTGAGTTGCCTCTCTGTTCTCGCCACTCCCATAAAGCAGAGAACAGATCCATCATGTAGGGAAGATAATAACCATGCTATCTCAGGAAAGATTATACTTTCCTTGTCAGGGTAAATTTATTAAGCATCAGAAAGTGTAACAGGCACAAAATGATAGCAAATGCTAAGGAACAGGCACCCTTCCAACTCTCTGCAGCTGAGCAGAGGGAGGACATTATTACTCTATGCCTTCTTCTCTCCTTTTTTTCAACCTTTTTTTGTTTCTGATAGCACAGGTTTTCTGCACTGTGAGTAGATACCATTTACAGTCTACACTTAAATCACTGCAACCAAATGTTATATGTCCCTATTCTTTAGTGTCTTCTTAGTATTTTTTAAAGTAATGATTTGGAACAAAATAGTGGTGAATTAAAGGCCCATTTTTGTGCAGGTACAAGGTGCTTAAGTATCTTGTGTCCTGCTGAGGTAAATGAGAACATTCTTGTTGCCTCCTTACCTTTTGAGCTTAGATTTGACTGTACATAGTATTTTTACTTACATTTAAAGTTAGGAAGAAGCATCCTAAACTAGATAGGCAAAGTGACAAAAACATTGATACCACTTGCTGATAGTTGGAGATATTTACATTAGTTATGTTTATTATTTAATGCTTTAGGCTAGAACATGACTTAAATTACATATTCTCCTCTCACTGCAGCAGTCAGAAGTAAAGAGACCTCACCCCTTATATACTTTGACCCTCCTATGAATCTCCTGGTCACCCAGCATGGGTCCTTTCACTTCTTCCTGCTTCTGCAGGGTGACTCCATAAAGTTATATAGTGGCTTGATGCAAAAGGACAGATGTGAGAAGTTCTCTGACAGAAGCAGTTGCACAGGGACATTCTCCACACAGATGCTTTCACCTAGAAATGCAGGGCCCCAGCAGAATAAATGTGAAGAATATCAGCCTAGTGGAACCAAAAGGTAATGAGTGTGTGCAGTTCATCCTATTTCATGGCATATCCCTGCCAAACATACAACAGTTCAATTTGGAAGAAGATTGAATCTCTGTGAGTGCTTCATAAGCATTGTTTTCTGCTTTTATTTGAAAAAATATGTTTATTTCTCTGCTTGAGTTAATCAATAGAAAATATGCCTGTCACTTAATCAGTGAAGTGAGAAAAGTAAGAGAGCTCTGCAATGGAGATGAAATAGTTTTTGGTAAGGTGGTGGTACCATCCCACCATGCAGGCCTACGGTGCCTGTACCCAACATTAGGTTACAAGGGAAAGACTAGGGTGCTTGCTACTAGAAAACAATGGAAAGCCCAATCATTGTCCTTTTCTCCCTTATCACTCAAAAGTGTGCATCACGTGGAATGAGGACATTAACTTATGTTTATTTCCTCCAGATTATTATCTCCCAAACTCCACTGCTCATCTGACTTTTAAACACAAAACCTGGAGTTGGTTTCCAGTCATTAACTGACTTTCACACAGTTATGCCCTAAGCTTCAGCTAATGTAATTCCAGGTAAACAGCTGGAACCACAAACAAAACATTATCCCTTTAACATCCAAGTGAATTGTGCTACTATTTAATCACCTAATTTAAAATTAAGTTTATGATTCATAGAAGTAATAATGCACAACAGATGGATTGTTACAGCTGCTAAATGGTCGGAGATGTGACATTCCTTCAGTTTGATATGCAGTTTAAGGTTAGTCAGGAGGTGTTTGGTGAAGAATTGGCAACAGATGGATTGTGATTCCACTAATAATGACACAGTACACTAGATCTGTGTTACAAGAAGAGTTTTAACACCTTGTGAAAAGGCAAAAATATAAACTCAGAAGTTAGATCTGCAGATTTCATGGGATTTTGTATGTAATTCTACCCTCCAAATTGACATAAATTTTAGGCAAAATGCCATTGCTAATGTATTGGAAAGATTAAATGAGAGAGCCTGTTTGTTGGTGTTTTTTTTTTTTTGGGGGTATGTGTGTTTGGTTTTTTTTTTGTTGGTTTGGTTTTGGTTTAGGGTTTTTTTTTGTTTTTTTTTTTTTTTTGGTTTTTTTGGTTTTTTTTTCCCCCCCGACAGAAAAAGGAGAGGGGGAAAAAGGATCAAAGATCAAGGACGACAAAAAACCCTGCAGTTTTTCAAATGGGATTGATTCAAGAGAATGTATAAATTACTGCATATTTCCTCAGTTGGAGAACTCCAGGTTCTCCAGGTTCTGTTGTACCTCTGAAGCCAATATAAAAGCTGTCACTCACTCAGTATTTTACAGATACTTTGGGGGCCAAGTATCATTTGAGAAGCTTTCATTAAAAAAGCAGACTGTAGATGTAGAACCAGAAATGTCTGTAACATTTATATCGAACAGTGTAGAAACCACTCAGGACCCTTGCACTGAATCTGGTGGTTCTAAAGTTTCTCTCTGTGTCGTCAGAAATTAGGTTTTCTAGGCACAGAATTTCTCCTAAGATGATAAGAAGATAAATGAAACCCTGGAGTTTGTAAGCTCCATAGCACTCCTTACACACCACTGTGTAAATGCACCTTCTACTGCATTTCAACCCTTTTTTCAGTCCCAGGCATTTGACATGAATTGTGTTTACACTGCAGAAGGTGATTTTAATATCAGCAGCTCAGAGTGTTGCAAACCTTGAAGGTGATCTGCTGCAGTGTATAGATGAGCTGCTGGTGCTCGATGCAAAAGGACACGTGTAAGAAGTTCTCTGATACCAAAAGGTAAACTTTTGAAAGCTTTGTGGTATATTTGGGCAGTGTTATTGCAGCAGACTTGTTTTAAACACAATACTTTTAAGGGTATCTGAAGCTACAAATGCCTTTTTTTATTACAGTTCAGGAGGCAGAGTAGACTATATTTGATGGTGTTACCGTAACAAAAATACATACCTGCCCTACAGCAGATAAACATTGCAATCCTTCTGTCAATGTACTTTTCTGTTGCTTTTTTTTTTGTGTTTTTCCAGTATAGCAACTGAATGGTGCCTGTTGGATTGTATTGCTGAAAGCAGGGCAATTATAAAACCTGGGAATGATGCTAAATTAGCTTACATGCTGGGGGGTGACAGCAGCTGTTTTCCTACTTTTTTGCAAGATTCGATTTTATTCTAAAGATTAGGTCCAATTCCTGGTATTACCTAGTGGGAATATCAGAGAATGAGCCTTAAAACTAAAAGTTGCTTCCTTATTTACTTTCTCTTTTTTTTTGGTTACCTATTTTCTAGTTTCTTAATTGCTACTTGACAGCAGGTCAGCAATATGCAGGAAAAAATTATATTCATGTCTCTTAAATCTTCCTTACTGTGGTACCTTAAGATCCTCTGGTAGCATATGGAACCAAATGATTCTCCTTTGTCATATATGCTTACATCTCTTAATCTCTCCAGAGGCAGAACTGTGTGCCGAGCTGTGTTTGGGATTTAGAGATAGAGTCAGTTGTCATAATTCCCCTGGGACAAGACAAATTTGCTTTCTCATCTAATGTTACAGGCCACATGCTTTGTACCTTGATCAAAACTTCAAGTTTTGAAAGGGCAGAGGAAGAGATTTATTGTGCTGTTGAGAAAACCACTTTTGTGAACGCTTTCCAGTATTGGAAGCTACGGTTCAGAACCAGAAGGCCTCTGTGCCCATGCTCTGATGTCAGATCTGTTTGATTGCTTTGGCTCATTGTCTGGCTGCTGTAACTTCTTGCCCTATTCCAGCCTCATTTTCCCTCTGCCCGTTCCACCACAGAGCAGTGCAAAGGACAGAGGACATGTGGGAGGGAGGCAAGTGGGGCTGTAAGTCCTTCTGCTGAGCTTTTAGAGTCACAACTGAATAATTGCTCATAACCTCCTTACTAGAAAAACCCATGACACTTTCTTGTGCGTGTGGCCAGAATTTCTCCCAGTGTCTTGGGATTAACTAAGAAAGCTACAAATGCCCCACAAAAATCCAAACAATTCTGAAGTGTGTCACTCTGTTAATTTAAAAACAATGTACAGTGAATTGGTAAACCTTAACTTTAATCATCAGTCTCTGTCCTTAAATCTGTTTAGGACTTTAGGACTATTTAGAACTTGTCTTCACAAAAGATGTGTTTAGTGATTTCAAAAATAGCAGCAATCATGGATGGATTCCCAGGCTTCCTTCAGCCAGCAGCTGTGCACATCCGGCAAAGCTTCAGGATGTCTGATCATGCTTCAAAGGCCACTGCTGAGATCCAGGATGAGCTTATTCTAAAATACTGCCCTTATTCTTGTCCAGTCTTTTCTCCATAAATCTCTTCTGTCCAATCTTATCCCCATAAATTTTCCTGTAGTTATTTTTTTGCAAAACTAGAAGGAATAAGTCTGGTCACCTCTGCTAAAACCTTTTAGAAACTTGAATTTATTTAGCAAAATGCCTACCAGTAAGCATGGAGAAGGGTAGATTTTCAGGACTTCTAATACATTTTGAACAAATCACACAAATTTTCAGTCTCTGCAACTTTTTGCAAATCATGACATCTGTCTTGGGACATCAATACTTACGTTTTAAATTGTAAGCTTTTATATCAGTATTGCCATAAGCCAGTGAGCCACAACTGGGGAAGTTCAGTTCATCACTGAATTGATTTCCAAGGGAACGTTTCAGGACAGTTCAACAAAGTGCCTAAGCAGCAATGAAACTATTCTGGAGAGACATAACTCCTGCAAAAAAAAGTTGAATAATTTGCGGTTTCAAAACTATCAAAATATTTTGAAGAAAAATTTCTATAAAGGAAAATTCCTGATTATTCATGCTGTTTGCTTTTGAAATTCTGTGTTAATTTTACCATAAATCCTAACATTTGGAGATATCAGAACTGGCTTCTTAATTGGATATGTGATTGTGTAGATATTCCCGGAAACAAAAGGTGATTTTGTCAGTTTCCAAGAAATATGTTTGCAAGGAAGAGCAAAAATTGCCAAAGATCAATGACCGATATAGTTCAAGTTAATTAAATTATTTCTAGTCTTCTTGGTCCTCCAAGCCTGTGTCATGTGGAAATATTTGGGCAGTTCCTCTGTTATTTTAAAATTAATTTGTAAAATCTCTGGGAAAAAGGTGTGTTACCAGCATTCTGCCAGGCCTTGTACAGCATCTGTCTAACTTCAGTTGTGGAATGACTGTATTTCCTGTTCAGAAAGAGGATGGCTTCCCAAAGATAAGGAGACTGCTCTAAATAGCCAAGAATCTACTTCATATAACACAGCTGAATGCCATGACTATTGAAACATTAATTACACAGCTGTTTTATAGGACACCCACCCTACCATGATGCTCAACTTCATTACCTGCTCCTGTCACTATTTGTACATTCTTTTGTTCATACTTCTAAAAACACTTAAATTCTTTGAGAAAAAGGTTGATTTCAGGGGGAGTTTTATTTGGAAACAGCAGCCATTCTTTAGTGCCATATGCATTTATCAAATTTATTCTCTGCAATCATACGAGTGACAAGCCCATATTTAGTGATGGCCGTAGTTCAGCCACATTTTCCAGGCTTTCCATCAGCCTCCCACAGCTGCATCACACTGTTTGCTGTGCTGCCATCACAACTGCCCTGTGCCAGTCAAGGAATTGAAAGCAAATCATGCATGAAAGGAGAGGGAAATAAGTTCAGTGTGTTGAGAAATGGTGCCCAGTACTTTAATAATATGGGTTGCATGGGATAATTTATAATTCATGTGTCCTGAATATAAACTGGGTATTTCTTCAGTCTGTCTCTCCCATCCTTGGGTCAGGGATGCTGGAATACACACAGACACTCTGAAGGCTGGGAATGAAAACCAAAACATCTGTGCTCGTGACAGCAGGATGTATAGAGCTGGGATCCAACTCTCATCCTATTCCCCAGCCAAACAGGGCTAGTGAAGGAACTATGGCATTTTGCTCACTCGTGGTGAGAATAGGTCATGACCAAAAAATTACTGTTCCAATGAAGGAACTTTCTGGGACATTTCCTTGTCTATTTCTGAAAATTTTCTTTTCAGAGATGTGATGTTTTAATAGCATTAATCCTTCTGTATTTTTAGAGCAGTATAGTGTGATGGGGTGACAAGTCAAAAACTGACTTATCCTACTGGGATTTGTATCCTTTATGAAAAAGACTGATTTCCTAAATGTAGATTTAAGAACAAATTTTTTTTATCAATAGTAGTGTCTACGTATACTGGAGCGGGATAGGTGACACATTTCTCCACAAAGCAATTGCTGAATTTGTGAAAAACTTCCTATTTTAGCTCTACTCTTGGTTATTAATGAGGATTTTATGGAAGTAGAAAATACAATAGACCAGGAAATCAGTAGTTAAAATGTTCTTATATGAAACTGAAATAAAAAAGGAGTACACTGTGTTACAAAAGCTGAAGCTGTGAAAATTTCAGGAGTGGAAGAAAGTAAACCAGGCATTTTGAGCTCTTGACTCTGCTCTCAATAAAATATAAGCATTTAGAATGCTTTTTGACAGTAAGGGTGAATAAATAGCAGTTTTTAGAGGGAAGTGGAATATGACATGCTGTTCTTTACCAGTGATAAATCAGGTGATCTTAAGTTATTCTTTTTGAGAAGATAAGTGAGGCAGAATTTAATCAATGTGGATTTCAGGAACACAGAGATAAATAGAAATCTATTAATTCAGGTGCAGGACTAATGGTCTGTGCACATCTTTGTGCAAAATTCAAAGGTCAGTGAAAGTTAGTAAAAAACATCCAATGGTGGTTTGCAGTGGAGGAGAAAGTGCCAAACTGATGCATTTAGAATTCCCAGGAAACTTTTTCTTGTGATCTTAGCATAACAAGTACAAATGTGCTAATTAACTTGCTTATAACTCAGACTTGAAGATGACATCAATTTGGAGAAGTAGTAGAATATTAAACAGGGATGAACGAATGCTATTAAGGGCTGTAATGACAGAAATCAGATGAAAGTTTAGGAATACAACCTGTGTGATCAGGAAAATCTGCTCAAGTTGGAGACTCAGCAATTATAATCAAGAGTCAGAAGGCCACCACTGTGCAAAGGTTTCTTGCTGATCAGAAGGAAACTTTTAGCTGCAGTGAGATATAAAAGTACAAAAATGTGCATCAGATTTGAGGAGCTGTTGCATAGCAGGGTTTTACAGCAGAAATTAATGCCTTCATAAAAGACAGAAGTGGACTGAATCTGGGATATTCTAAACTGTCCTGGTCAGCAGTTTTTGGCAGGAAAAACTGCCAAGCCAACTATGAAAGAAAAGTCAATCTTACAAGAAACTATAAAAGTATGTCATGTAATACATTGCTATCTCTAATATATTGAGAAACTATGTACCAGTGGGGAAAAAGGTGGATTTGAGCTAAAAGAAAACACAAAGTCAATTTGTAATAAACTGATTATAAATAACTTTAAAGTTGAAATTATGAGATAGTTTCTTGATCTGATGAGTGTCTTGTTCTGGAAGAGGCAGACAGGAAAAGTGGAGACAAAACTGAATGAGTTTTAAGGTTACCCACAGTGAGTTCATGAAGTAGAGTATGCAGCATTGATGCTTGCAATAAAAAGGTGTGCCAGGCTAAGTAAAAAATGAGGTTTTTCCTAGTCCTATCTCCAGGGAAAGGCAAACATATTAGGGGCTGCTTAAGAAGACCACTATCTATTTATTTTTCATTGTTGAGAATTGACTCATGCACTCATTTTGACTTCAGTCTCTAGACTTCAAACTTGCATTTCACTGTTATTGCTTTACACTGGGGGAAAAGTATGGTGAGAGACAGACAGAAGCAGGAGAAAGATACTCAGCTAAGTGATCATGTGCCTTAGCTCCAACAAGGAAATTTGCTTGCTGTTGCTCTGGGCAAGTTGAAGGACACCTGCTATACTAAAAAAATTTTAAAATACAAAATGTATTTGCTATCAATTGTAGCATAATTACATGGTGAAGAATTCTTTGTTATTTTAGGATATTACCTGTAATTTTTGTTACCATATATAAAATTTATAGAGTCATCTGATTAGCATGGCATCAGTGAGTACATAGAGAACAAGAAATACATTTCAGAAATCTTATTTTAGGCGGTTGCTGTTTCAAGTATATGCATTTGTATTTTTTTTAAATCAGTTCTATTTTAGAATAGGGTTCTGAATGTTATGTGGAAGCTGGCAATGCACATCTTCTAACAGCAAGGATTTTATTCCTGATCATCCTTAAGTCTTGAAGTGTCCTCTTTTATACCTCAAAATTTTCTGAAATGATCACAATGTTCTGCCAGGGAGATAAATATAAGGTATTCCCATCTGCATGTGCCTGCAGCTGACAGCATTCCTTCCTGACTGTAACCTGTCATGGACTGCAAGCAAACCCCAGTGACAGACAATATGCATATTATGCTTTGCTGAACACAATGCTGTTCATTAAATAGAAATACCTCTTTGTATGGACAGGCACCTTCCTTTCTATTTGCATTATGTGAATATTAAACATATATGCAATAACTTTCCAGGTGACCCGAAGGATTATTACTGTTTCATGCTTAGGCTTTGCTCGTAACTGGAGCCAAAGCTGTTCTGATGCATAAACATTGCTGTGTTCTGGGCATGGCCTGGGTTTGCCTGAGCTCGGCTGATGCAGTGCCTGACTTGTTCTGTGCCAGCAGCCAGGGGGCCGTGGGCTCCTGGGAGCCCTGCACGAGGTGTCCTGGTGCTGCAGTGTCAGGGGAGGCTTTGGAAAGCAGCCTGTGGCACTTGGATACAACTGGAAGGAGACGATTAGTGTGGCTGACAGAACAGAAGAAAATGACTTTTGCATCAGCTTCTTGCATTGTTGGGTACTGCCAGCAATGCTGGCTGTGCTACAGCCTGTCAGGTGCATTTAACTCCAGCTGAACAGCAAGCACCCAGCACTGGGAATCTCCTGTGTTATGGGCCATACTGAACCCTGGGAATTTTAGCTGAATCTCTGCTGCTCAAAGTCCACAAGATCTGTGAAACCAGGCTAACGGAGGGGTCATCAGGGAGAGGTTTTCATGCAGAAAGTCACAAGAAAGCAGGTCTTTGTGGACAAGACAGCAATATTTGTGTGGACTAGATATTGTACTGCAGCTGCTGGAAAACTGTGAGTCTGAGAACCTGAAATAGGAACCCCAATATGCTGTGGTTGAGCCAGTAGACACTCAGTACTTCCACTGTTCTTTGGGAATGCCTCCCATGAGCTACAACAATTAGTCTTAACATTCATGTTTTTCTTATACTATTTACTATACACTTGCATCTGCATCTGGATGATCTATGTGACCTAGGCCACATTTGAAGCACTGGGTCCAGTTTTGGGCTCCCCAGCAAAAGGGAGACACAAAACTACTGGAAAGAATCCAGCAAAGAGCTACAAAGGTGATAAAGGGACTAAAGCATCTCTCCTGTGAGGAGAGGCTGAAAGAGCTGGGGGTGTTCAGCCTGGAGAAGAGAAGGAGGGTCTTATCAATGAATCTAAATACCTGAAGAGAGACTGCAAAGAGGACGGAGCCAGACTTTTCTTTGTGGTGCCCAGAGACAGGACCAGAGGCAATGGACACAAACTAAAGCACTGTATGTTCTTCTGAACATCACAGAATCATAAAATGATTTTGGTTGGAAGGGATCTTTAAAGATCAACATCAGGAAACACTTTTTTGATGTGAGGATAACTAAGAATTGGCACCATTTCCCAAGGATGTTGTGGAGTCTTCCTCCTTAGAGATATTCAGAAGCTGTCAGGACACTGTCCTGGGCTCTGTGTGGCCCTGCTGGAGTTGGTGGGTTGGACCAGATGAGCTTCCAGAGGTCCCACCCTGCCATTCTTAGCCAGTCTGGGATTCAGTCATTCTGCAGTTCTTACCCCAGGAAGTGCACTTGCTCCTAGTTTTAGGCAAGGTAAACGACTCGGTGCTAAAAGCATGACAATGAAAATTACAGCAAGCTGCTTTACTAAATGCAGTGACAATAACAGCTGGGGATGTTGGTGACTGATTTACTTTTAATGCAGTGAATTTCTCTGAATTGTTGCATCCCTGCTGTGTCACCTCCCTGCTCAGCTGTAAGAGATATCCACTGTGTGCCATAGTGAAATAAGCCTTTGTCTCCAGTGGAAACAGAGAGCTGGCCCTTCCTGCACCTTTGCATGCCAGGTTAAGAAATATGGTTGTCCCAATGCAGGAAAGAAAGGAAAAAAACCAAAACTTTACTCCATGGCTCTGATATCCCAGTGAAGAAATAGGAAGTTTGAGGAGAAACACTGCAGGTTTTATAGCAGGCGAATAGCTCAAGTCTGCTAGACACAGTGATGAAAGTGGATCAAAATTACCAACAGCTTTTAACCATCTGCTGAGAGGTGGGAATTGGGTCTCTGCTTGTTCTTCTTCCTGTCTCTTTCTCCAGCCTATCTGCAGCTGCCTGAGGTAATTGATGCTTGTGAGCTGTGACTGTTAAGTTGCAAGTCTTATGTAAAGTTTCAACTGTATTTTTTCTTAATGTATCAGTTGTCTTCTGTATCCAAGTGTCTCTTGAGCTGGTACCTGTCATAATTGCCTCAGGTCTGTATAATTGCTTCTGCCATTTTAAGTGTCTAACAAGTATTAGACCCTAAAATTCCAGATGAAAAAACTTTCCATGAAAAATTGCAAATTAGTTTTGTTTACTTTAAAAAATGATTTAAATTATGAAGGATGTAATTTTGTTCTTGCTGTGATTCTTCGGGGTCTGAAATGGGCTCTGTTCTGAGAGCAGCAAAGTTTGCCTTTATCAGTAATTAGCTGTGTTTGTGTGCCATCAGCCCCACTGTCAGTGTACGGCTGAAGGATTCACTCTGTTACAGAGTATTTGGCAATAAAGAAATCCTGGAGAGGTCTTCTGCCAGTAGGGAGGAAATACATGAGAAAGAGCCAGGTGTGGGATCTCTGAGGAGCGGACATGCTGTCTGAAACTCTCCTGAGGAATTCTTGTAGGATTTACATAATTTGATGAATCTCCTAGGCTTTAAGCAGGCCCCAAGTTCCAATTTTGAAAATACCATTACTATATCATAGTAGTTAAGACAGTCTTTTCCTTGGTATTCAGGGGGAATTTGCTGTAAACAAGGGAATGGAAAAAATGTGAACCAAGAGCTTCTGATAGATTCACAACTGGTTAAGCATGCAGATGGGAAAAAGGGAATATGCATCAAAATTTCAGTTTTCAAGCTTTTCCTGTTGCTGTTGCTAAATTTTTAACCAGTCACTCTTATTTGCTTTTGTTGTCGTTGTTTCTATTCATTTGTATGGTTGGCTGGTTTTCTTGTTTTGTTATCACAAAAGATGCCACTGTGTAAATATGATCCAAGGCAGTTTGGAAGTAAGGTGGAATTAATTTACTTCTTTCTCTGCCATGGTATTTCTCAGCCTTTCTTAAATGATTTCACCTGTAAGCCCTGGCTTTCCTAACTGGACAGTGCTAATAGTGATAAAGACCTGTGAAAGTAAGTAAGCACATTAAACCACAGAACATATGAATGTGAAGATGCCTAAAATCTTACACAGCTGGAAGGCTTCCTTAGGTACAAAATTGTCCCACTAAACTTAATGGAGTTACTCATGTGAAATGCAGCTACAGGTTATTACCAATATAAATTCCCATGTTTTCACCAGAGCTTTGGCCCCTGCCCTCACCACTGTGATGAGAAAATAACATGTGGAATGGGGCATAAAATACCCGATGCATTGTGGCTCTCCTGCTTTATATACTGTGCAATGGCTTCATAAATGTGGTATAAATAAAACAAGGTGTTAATAAAACAAAAACATATTTTTATGAAGCCAAACAAAAACTTAGCAAACTATTCTTAAATTTGCAGCAAGTTGATTAAAAAAATTTCCTTTCATCTTCTCCCATCCTCTCCCATGTGAAATTAGAAAGCATTGGTGAGGGAATTCAGTAAAAGAAGTTAACTAAGAGCAGGATCTCATGCAAAGCACTAATTTATCTCTGATCAAAGTATCTGAGCCACTCTAATTAGCCCAAGTGTTCTAGTTTTTGAAAATGGAATTGCTTTTCTGGCATGGAATGTGCTGTTTCTTTTAATATTCCAGGGCCTCACCAGCATAGCAGAGAGGGGATCTGTTCCCTGAAAAATTAAAGTCAAATTCGTATGAACAGCGCAGTTCCTCTATTAATGCCCCTCTGCCCTTCCATCCATAGCTGTCTGTGGATCAGCTAAAACATCTGCATGTATTTCATAAATAACTGTCTTCATTTGAAATAAGCATTGAGATAAGTAATTACATGTTAAGAAAAGTGCTATTGTCTCTCTCCTGCAGCCAAACTCACTGTGAGACAAGCTGGGACCAAGAAAGCAGCACTTGGCTTGTGGGATGGGGAGCCCAGGATGGGTGACCTCCCTGGAGCTGATAGGACTGGTTGTGTGACTGGGTATTTGGACTCCTTGGTTTTCTTGGGAATTGTAGCTTTATTTCCTCTGGAAGCCAAGGGCTGTGTGTGGCTCATGTTTGACTGACAGCAGTGAATTTGTTGGACATCCAGCTCTGGATGAACCTGAAAGCACTCTCAGCCCCAGGAAGGCAGCTAGTGCTTGGCTTCCGAGAGCTCGTGCTTTGAAGGTTAGTACATTAGCCTGGAGGAATGTCTTCTTCTGATTTGAACTCTTGTGAGCATCTAAAGTAAAGCAGCTCCATTTAACATGAAAAATGGTATAGTGTTGTGAGGTTTTCAAAATTAAACCAGCCCTTGGCAACACATGACAACATGAGCTTCTCCTCCTTCCATGTCTCCCTTTCATTCAGCATAATACTCATGGCATCAAGCAGATCTTCTCATCACAGAATAACTGAACAAACTACTTGCAAGGAGTTAGGCAGGTGTTTGAAAGCACTCAAACCTTCCAGCTTAAGGACAAGACAGCTGTTTCTCAATAATTTTCTAAGATATGTCCTGAGCAACAGGATGCCTTGTCTCCCTGAGGCAAAGTGGAGGCCCTTTTGGAAATGTGGATTTCCCTTGTTTCTAAGTTCTATTCTCAGGTTGCCACAGAACTGCTTTGTGGGTGTGCAGCAATTGCAAGAAATAATGAATCTCTGAGGGATTGAAATGTGCCCTCTTCCCTGGGACCCTGGGACAGCTGTGCATCTGAAAGGACAGCTGCTTTTTTTGTGCAAGAGTATCACAAAGGGCTGCTGTACTGCAATTATTGATTTATTTATCCATAGTGTTAAAGTTTAGAGACAAGTCAATAGCAGAATAACAGCAGATGCAGTGAGGGCTGGCAACCAATGTAGTAGTAGTGAAACAGCTGTGCCTGTTGAGCCCCTGGATGTTAGACTCTAAAGTATGTTCTTCTTAATGAACTTCTCAAATGTTCTGACAGTTTTTATTGCAGAGTGACATGTTCATGTTTATGTTTCCAGTACCTTCCCCCACTCAGAGTGACTGGATTTCAGTTTGAAGAAGTGTCTCCTGTTCCTCCTGCTCTGTCAGTAATTGGCTTTTTTTGCCCTGAAAGGCTATGCAGCATTCGGGCACGTCTTGACAAAACAGTTGTATTTGGGTTTTTGACTAAATATCTTTGAAGTTTGTCTCCTGGAGGGGCTGATGGCCTGGTCCTGGTACAGGAACAGGATAAGGCAGCAGCAAACATGAGTGAGACTATTTCATGTGTCCATGATACACACCTGTGATACACACCCTGTTGTACTGGAGGAGTCTCTTATCTTTTTCCTTTGCTGTTCATTCTGGTGGCATGAACCTCATTTTCATTGTCTAAAATTCATGCTTGCTGACAACACTTTGTGAGCATTTGAAATTTTTTTTTAAATTACAAAAAAGAGAGAAAACTCTCTCTGTCTGGTAAGCCTGTGTGAAATGACTGTGGGAGCTAAGCATGCAAGGACCTTGGAAAAGTAGCCAGTATATTTGATGACCACTCAAACTTGGCTATTCCCCTCTGATCTGAACTCCTAACAGAGTATAAAAAGTTGGATTTTCTTAGCCTTAGCTGTATGGTGGCTTATGTGGCCATAAAATGGTTATTTCAGTCCAGTTTGTAGTAGATGAGCCTCTTTTCTGGCAGTATCAACAGAGAACAAAGGATTGAGTTAACAGAGAGTTTTAAGTGAAAATCCCATAATTATTCCTGCAGATGAGAAATGAGGAGTGGAATAAGCAATGTTCATCATCAGTGCCCATACTGAGAACAAACAGAAGGTTTCCAGTAATGCAACTTTCACTCAATTAAAATGAATTATGATATTTTCTTAAGGAATATTTTATATGTAATAATCTAAAAATATTTTACATTGCTGTTATGACTTGTGTAGCTGTCCTTCCTGAGACAGTAGAAAATAATAAAATGATCAAATTTGATTTTTAGCTGTTGCAATTGCTGAAGCTTTACAGATTTATAATTGGGGACAACAAAACACAGGACTCAGACTGTCAATTAAAAAGTTCTAAATGTATCCATCAGCCTCTGTTCTGGAGCTTTTAAAATAATTTTTGAGTTACTTTACAGAACTCTACTGGAACATCATCACAGATCCTCCTTTTAGGCTGTTGTTAAGCTTCTTTTCCAGATACAGTCTGTGCTTTTGGTTGCTTTTGTTTAGGATAGGATTACGTTAGGTCTGAGGTCAGATTTGAGATGGAGTGTTGTTGTACCATAAGCATTTTTTAATGTACCACGGTACAGATCACTGGCACAGCTCTTCTGTCATCCTTGAGTCAGATGTACAACGCTCTCCCCAGCAAAGAGCACAGTGTGCTCTCCTCATTCCCCTCAGACCTTTTAAGAATGCAAGCAGGACTCTGGGATACTTCCTAGCTACTGTGTATTAACTTATTGAAGTCTCAGTCATTATATTTCACCTGTGCATCCAGGAACATCTCTTTCCTTTGGGTAATCAGAAGTTTAGATTAATTATGCTCATCAGCTAATCCAGGCTGGCACAATTAGCCAGAACATGCAGTATCTCTGGAAATCTGTACAGGATCTTTCCTACTTGATGACTTTAATTTCATGATCCAGTGCAGCAATTACAGGAAAAGAGAGAGCTCTTCATTTGTGTTTTCAATCATTCCATATTTCTATTAATCATCATAAAACTCGCCCCAGCTTCTGGGACCAGGGGACCCTTTGTCAGGCTGCCTCTGCAGTCAGTGCTCTGCACAGATTTTTGTTTCCTGTTCTCTCTCAACTTGCAAGGAAAGGTGTGTTTCTGCACAGTTACCAACCACTAAACTGAAGCACATTTGTGTTCTGTTCATCACAGAGAGGTGCCAAGAAGCTCTCCTGTGGATCTGGCTAGTGGAGCGATGGATCTGCATTTGGTGGTGTAGATGGAGCTCATAGAGCCTAAAAAGACAATTAAATTATAGAGAACACTGAGAAGATCAATGTGAAAAGCTAATGAAAACTCACCTACCCCCTGCATTGTAAGAATGTGAAGAAATATTTCCATTGGTGGTTTCTAAACACCTTAAAAGCTGCAGAATAGAAAAAGAGAAAACTAAAGGAAAAGATGGAGAAAATTCTGTGGATTTTTTCCTGGAACTCACTCATAATTTCTTTTCATTTTGTTTACAGGTCAGCACTGATGTTTCTAGTGCTTAGTCCACTTCTTCAGGTTTTTCTTTCCTTTTCCTTGAATGCATTTTGTTTTTCCAATTTCTCTCTCTCAAAAGTCACAATAGCAGAAGAGAAAAGTGACTTCTCTGACAGCTATAAATTTTATGTTTTGCCTTTCTTAACATGTACTCATCCCTCTGACTAGTAGTCACACATGTCTGGTCTGCTTGGGAAAATCCCACCTTCCCCTGCAGACGTACAAATCCCTGTGCATGCAGCTGTCGGGCACTCAGGGACAGTGTGTGCCATCTTTGTCAGGAAGCTCTGCAGCCCAGCCTGCTGTAGCATGGACCAGCCTCTGGTCCGTGTCCAGAGTGCTCCTTGCATTTCTGGGGCTGGCAAAGCATTAACTCACCTTGGCAGATATAAGATAACATCCTCAAATGAACATTCCAAGAGGGAAGATATATTCCCAGTGAGAAGGAATCCTGTTTTACTCTGTTCCTGTCCATTGTGGGCACTTGTTTAGTTCCTGGTAAGCCACCTGTTTTTGCAGCAGCAATCTGAATGTATAGGAGTAGGCCAGAGGAGATTGTGCAATTCAAGACATGAGATAATGAGATTCTTGACAAGAGTTTGGCATGTGTGTATTTAAAGTGATTAATGTTTAATGTAGTGATATTACAATTAAAAAAGGGGAAGAGAGGTGGTAAAGAAAACTGATCAAATGAATCTGTACAGTGACACTGATCTAGCTTTGAAATTCCTTAAAAGGATTACAGTCTGGTTTAATTAAATCCTTTGCTCTCCCTAACATTGCTTAACGATTTTTAGTATCTCCTAGATTTCTAACATTACAGAGGAGAGTTATGAGTCAGATCACTGTGTGTTGAGTTTTAAACATGAGCCATGAATCCCTGAAATTTTTTGTTGTTTGTGCAGAATACATTTTACTCTCCCCACTTAGGGTTTAGTCATCCTTTTCATAAGTCTTTTGATGAATAAGGTCATTAAAATTAACACAATATTAAAATACCTTGTCTCGGTAATTATAATGTTTAACCATGTTTTCTCCTGAGATTAAAAACTCTGTTAATTTTATCTTTCAGTCACAGAATTTTGCCAAACCTTATTTATAGCAGCTTGAAGACTTGTAGCTGGGTATAGCTTAAGGCAACCACACTATTCTTGTGTACCAATGACATCCCATGTTTCTATGGTGAAGTAACTTTTAATACTCTTTTTCACTCCTCACCTCACATTTGAATATGTTGCTTGTTTTTTTCTTTTTTGTAATAATTTAAAACTATTTCAGTCCTTCCTAATGCTAACAGGTATTTTGTTTGATACTCTCATTAAGTTTTCCATTAACAAATTTTATCTGTCATATATTCCCACCTACCCATTAACTGAGTCACTGGATGTTGACACGTATTGTGCAATGGGTTTTATGTAAGAAGCACCGAAAGTCTTATGCATAGTAAAATAAGGATTGAAATTAAATTTGTGTAAAAAAATTTTCTCTTAAAATGTTACAAGTCTTCCACTCTAGTTTAATAAGGTGACCAGAACATGATGGAACAAGAGAACTGTAGCTGAAACCTCACAGCTCTTAACAGCGGTGAATATATTTAACTCCCTGTATGTAAATGAGCCACTTTCGTAAGCTGTTCCTGTAAATATTTCCTGAGCACTGCCTACAGGTAGCTCTAGGGAAAAAGCAAATTGGATACAAATTGGGTGAAGATGTTAGTTACTTGCCTATTGTAATTCAAGAATGCATAAACCCTTTAAAGTCAGAGATGCTCACTGTGCTGCAGACCCCTGGCTGGGTGGAGGGCTCACAGTGCCTGCCAGCGCCTTGTGTACACTTGGCTCTGTGCAGGCGTCAGTCAAGGCCTGGCTGAATGACAGGGTGAACTTGGTTAATGGAAAACATTGCTTTGAGCAACTACCTGTGCTAACCCTCCTCATGGAATGAGCACCCTAAAAACTTTTAGCTAAGATCTTTTTCAGTTTTCATGGTATGCACTAAACCATGAGACTCTCAGAGCTACGAGTAATCAAATTACTTGCTTCACTTGGGAGATTTATCAAAAACCTTTTGGTTTAAATAATAGAATACAGCTAGAGAAAAAAAAGGAAATATATTAACAGCATATTTAACATAAAAAATATAATTATTAGATTGGGGTGTTTAGCTGAATTTTGTGATAGCTGCTAATCTTCTTCATCTGCTCCTGTAGTCACCTGACCTGAAGAGTCTATAGAGGATTTTCATTGCTGCCTTTTCCACAAGCTGTGGTTGGATCTATCAAGAGGAGCTGGTGTATGCAACTGCCCCTTTCTTTAACCTCAGATTTTAAGTCCTCCTGTTTCCTTTGTTACTGTCTAATTTCTCCTTACCTCCTGAAAATGGAAGCCAAGGTATCATGTAGTTCTGTAGAAAATCATAGTTCCTCCCTCTTCTCCTTGTTATGGCTTTATGATTAGAATCTCTCCAATGCCCTAGTTAGCATTTCTGACTCCAGGCTGTTTTTCTTGAAATTGCTTTCAGAAGAAAGTTCTATAACTCATACACTAAGACCTCATTAAAAGAGCTGTTTTCTCATTGCATCACTGTTTTTTCTCATGAACGTCATAAAAAGATTAAACGTAATACCACAGAGAAGGAAAATTGAGAGAGACACCACAATATTTTTAAGGAAACCATTCTGGAAGCATTTTGTACTGGTTTTTAAAAGTATTTTCTAGTCTAGTTCAGGCCATACCAGTCTTCTTCATACTCCATTTACATAGTATATCTTGAAAAGGCTGAATCAAATTTTGCAGAAACTCTGCAAACTTTCTGTTTCTTTCTCTGCAATGTCTTCTGCAATCCTCCTCTTGGCTGAGATGAGCAAACTCTTCTCCTGGGCACTGCAAACTGCAGCACACTGTGAGCTAATTACCTTATATTAGCCAGTTCAGAAATTACTGGCAGCTAATCTTCATAATGCTAATCAGTCAAAAAAAAAAAAGACAGCCAGCAAATAAATACCACACATCTTTGTGCTTGAAACAATTAGGAATGACCCTAATCTGATTTAAAGAATTGGAGTGCTTCCCAAAAGGGAGCAGCGTGTGGCTCTCTTCACTAATTCTGTAAAGATCTCGTGGTTTTTTAATTGACTCATCTTCTTGATGCACTTTGTTGTTTTTCCATTTGGATCCCTCAGAACTTGAATTTTCAAAAGCTGTTATAAACCCAAAAAGGTAATGTC
Organism: Machaerirhynchus nigripectus; assembly: GCA_013397975.1. NCBI lineage: Eukaryota > Metazoa > Chordata > Aves > Passeriformes > Dicruridae > Machaerirhynchus > Machaerirhynchus nigripectus. Next base: position 12,014 of record VZRQ01004346.1, on the reverse strand, counting down.
ATCTTATCCTCTTCGCCAGTTCGTGCTAGCTTTTAAGTCTGCTCTTCCAAATACATCATAAATTTCAACATGTTAATTTAAATATTTGTGGGGTTTTTTTTTTTCATTTCACTCATGTTTGAGATAAGAGAGTGAGAATATTTTCTCTTTCATATTGGCTCTCTCCTCCTACTCCCTTAAAAATGTCCTGATTCTGCTATGCCGTTGAAGTGGTTTTAAAAATTATACTACTTCAAACAACAGTTTCTCAGTTTTGCTGGATAAGGCTTGTGCTGCTTACTGCTGAAGAAAGTAAATATCCAGAATTCAAACTCCTTAGAAATAATTTAGCACCTGGGTATCTTGTCATGGTACCTTGCCATGTTAATTAACATCCTAGAGGACACAACTGAGCATTTTGTTCAAAGAGAAATTCTGCAGAAGTAGGTATATTTTTAATACAGATGGCCTAAATCAGCCTAATCTGAATGCCTCCAAGCTTTGGAAATACTAAATCCATAGTCATGCATCCTCCGTTGGTGTGAACATTCTATTCACCGTGTACTTATGGGAAAGAAGGATGATCTTGGAGGATCAGGGACGTCAGCAGAGTCAGGAGGTGCTGGCATTGAGGAGAGCAGACTCTTACAGCAAATGCTGTAACTGAGTGAGGGTGGTTCTTCCACAGCTGATTTCCAAGTAGGAATGTTGGTCTGGGATCAAAATGGCATTTTTTTCAGCTGTATTTGAATCTGGTTATGCAGAAGTTTGTAAATGTTAGATCCAGAAATCCAGGTGCCCTTCAGAGCCCTGAAAACACTTTCAACAATGTGACCATTTGTGACAGTTAAAAATATAGAAAATAAAAAGGAATAGGAACAGCATATTATGTACTGTCACTTCAAAATGAAATCTGGGGGGATCTTAAGACAGCTGATAACAATCAGACCCAGAAAAGTACATTAATATTGCAGACAGAAATGCTGCTCTGAATAGTGTGGTGTGACAAGATCGATGGAAGATATCAAATGATTGCTGAACTCTTAGATCCCATTAAAACAAAAGGAAAAAAGAGCTTCCAGCTCATCTCCTTGATGGTATAGGAATGTCACTTGTAAAATGATCACTAAGGAAGCTTGTCAGTGAAGAAGACTTATGTATGCTAATTAATTAGATTAGTCATTTGTACACTGGCATATTAAAATAAGTAGTGGATATCAAAGCTGGAAGAAATTCCTGTTTCCATTTTTTTTGTTTTTTTTCTTTGGTTTGGGTTTTTTTCCCTCAAGATCCTGTCATTGCCCACTGCTACCGACCACTCTTCCTGGGAAGATGGCTGTGTATTACAAACCTCATAGTGGTTTTGGGCAGTAGGACTGCAGGTGATGAATTAAACTGTCAGAATTCTGTATTTATAACATGTGATGTCAGTGAGCTGAACCACTGGGTGTTGGTCACTGTGCTAGATTGTTCCACAAAACTAAGCCGAAGGAGTTTGAAGACTTCTGGAATTAAGTCCAGTGTTCAGTGCTGCACAGGGCTCCTCTTACAAGGAAGATGTGGGTGAAGGTGAGCAAGCCCAGTGGAGGGCGAGGGAGCTAGAGCTCTCTGTGAGGTGATGCTGAGGGAACAGGGCTTGTTTAGCTGTCCTGGGTTACAGTGTGTTCTATTGCCACCTTCATCAGCTGTTGAGACCAGGTGTAGCAATGTTCCCTGCCTCCTCCCTCCGGCCTATCTCCTGTTAATGGGTCCAGCACTGCCCTGCCACATGACTCACAGATAACTCGATCCTGGACTGTCTCCTGCTAATGGGCCCATCAGTGCCTTGCCTCATGACCCACCACCCCATTGTGAGATGCTCCACCCAGGGGGAAGGAGCCAAGCATTCCCACCTGGATATAATCTAGGGTTTGGAAGAGCACAGGCAGCCTTTTCCACCGGATTCCCAGAGGAAGACCAGAGCATTCTATACCACCACTGGACGTTCAGAGGAAGACCTGACCCTTCTACAGAATCACTGCTTCAACAGAACCATCACTCCAGGATGGTGTGGAAAATCCTTTGGCCTTGGAAAATCCTTTGTCAAAGATTTTGGGTTTTTTCTCCCTCACTTCATTGGTCTGCCTCTCAATACCTGGCTTTAAAGCTAATCAATGCCTTTCCTCAAGAAAATGAGTGGTACTGAGGAAGTTCTTTCTAAAATAGCAGGGTTTCTCTTTATAATTATCACCATTCCGTATTTTTTCTTGCACAACTCTACACTGGAAACAGAATCACATCATACCTCCAAATGAAAGGATTTTCAGCCAGCTGTGTAGTTGTCTTTTACAGTAAGTTCTCTGCTTATGTCAAAACAGCCACCACCCTCTTTCCTGAAGTTTCCGCAAGGCAGGCAGGTCAGTGATTTGAAATTTCAGTTAAGATGGGTCTTGGATTATGGGGTTATTGCTATAAATTGGTTCTTGTCCAATTTGAGTACACTGTAATTGCTACTTTGCACTGCAAGTAGATTTTCAGTGTCAGAATAATCAAATTAACAGGGATGACCCTTCAACTGTTCATTGATGCCTCTGCTGTGTTTTCAAAGGTCTCATTTTTTAATTTGTCTTAAATATCTCAAGTTCTTATTGCTGTTCATTACGCTAAAACATCTAAATGTGTATTGAGTGTGTTATAAAATAACCCACGTCCCAAAGTTTCGTTTAGGCTATAAGAAAAGAAAAAAAAGGAAAGTCTCCCTGGTTTTTCCAGCTGGAATAGCTGCAGGAAGAATTTGGGCTGCCTTTGGGCTTGGCATAGCTTTGGAAAACAATGACATTCCATGTCCATATTGGGATTTTGATGCATGATCATAAAAGACTAAACAGTCTTCCGCTTCATTTTTTAATCTGAGCTGTAACTCTGTTGCCAAAGTGAAGCTCAAATGGCTGACACACACCTTGTGTTCACAGGAATTTCACAGGAAAAATAAGAAAAGAAAAGAATCATAGTGCTGCTATTAAACATCAATTTAAAATTAACTCTGACTGCTTATATTCTTTGGGGTATTCTTTTTCCATTATGTATATTCTGGAAAGTAACAATATTAGTAACAAAAATTTAGAGGTTAGCGAAAAATAGATTTTTTTTTCCCCCCAAAAAAACTTGAAACTATGTGACATGGATATAAGTGTTAAATAGTTTAGAGAGCTTTTTGATTTTGTGGATTAGATTCATTTTTGATGGGTAGTCTTTCTCACAGCTGTATTTACTGCTTTGATAAAAGAAAATTAATGTGACCAAGTGAAATAAAACAGACAAAAGGAGGGTATATTTAACAGGTAAGGCTTTTATTAAAGCTTAAAACTTCTGTTCCATTTTCAACAGTGGTCTAAATTCAGTATACATAAAAGTCCTTCAGGTTCCTAAAAGGGGAACTGTTGGTCTCACAAATAATACTTTCAAATACAATCCATATATTGTACTGACAGAATGTCCAAATGACAAGAGTAACTAGCTCTTTTGTTTCAATTTAAGTGTGATCATGTTATTTCAGTCTCTATATAAGTTTATGGAATGTTTCTCTGCCAATTGGAAAACAGTTTCAGTGTGCATGAGAGTTGCCTATATTTTTGTGAGGGTGGGAAAAACCCTTTTAATTTAATCTTTGCCTTAGAATATACTCTGGTCCCAGAGGCTGTTGTGGAAATGGTTACATTTCTCTGACAGCTGTTCAGTCACTGTGAGCATGTCTTCCAAGGAAAGGCCCTCCTTTCCAACTGGCAAATTTCTAATATTAGGCTTCAGACTATTAAAAAACCTCACCCTAAACCCTTTTTTACTTCATGACTTCTTGATAAAATCCAATCAGCCCAGAGGGAATTTGTAATTCAGCAATTGCAGCAGATGATTACTACCTGCAGGAGCAATCACTTATTGTACATCACCTGCGGACTGATGAACCATTTATTATCAAGGGTTTAATTGCTTGTACTACATCCTTGTGGCAAGATACACACACCCCCCCACCCCCACACACCTCCTTTATACATATAATAAATGCAGGCCACTTGGTAAGGATGGGAAATGCTTTGTTTAGATTAGATTATGAAAAATGAATAATACTCAAATTATCAAAGAAATACCTCAATCTAGAATAGAGGTTCACAGTCTGTGTTCACCCATTCCTGCATCTAATTGAAGACAACAAGACAGAAGGAAAGTGTGTGTGTGTGTATGTGCAGGGTTTTATTTATTTATTTGTATCTGGCTGGAGTTTGATGTGAAGATTTTGGGGTTCTTGTTCAAACTCCTCTATTTTTTTACAATTTTAAAGTGAGCTGGTGTAATGCATTTAAGAAGCTCATGATCAGACCCCCATCAAGACGTGCTTCCTGGTGTGCACTGCACATATGGGCACGAAAAGATCCCTGGAGCACAATTAAATGCAGTACTGGGGTTCGTTTTATCCACAAAAGTTTGCCAATCATTATACTGCTACTTCAGAACAGTGCCAGATGTATTTAACACTAACAATATCACAGTGTTAAAGCTGGGAACCAGGTGCAAGGTACACAGAGACAGCCCTGGGTACAGGATTGAGGCAAGAGAGAAAAGTAAAGTAAAATGAAGTAATTCTGGTCCTGAAGCCATGTGAAAAACAAACTGTGACACTATGAAGAAATCAGAAGGCTTATTTAAATTACTTTACCTGAAGCAGTCCCTACTGCATCAGCTGAAAAAAGCCAGTGTTGCCTTCCTTCTGGGTGCTGCTTCTCGTCAAAGCAGAAAGCATGGAGCAAAAGGGAGTTGGTTTAAGGTGAAGTGGAAGGATGAAAAGGTTGTATGAAGCTTCACTAATCAGTTATAGGGATGAATGTGAGCTTCCCGTTCTTGTTTTGGTCGATCTGCTGTTGCAGCCCCGTGGGGGCAGCGCTGTCTGCACTGCCTTGGGGAGCCTGAGCTTGGAGAACCCGTGTGCCTTGGTTTAAGGTCTGATCTTGGCCAGAGCTTGGCCAGCACCTCGGCCACGGGACTGTCCTGCCTTTCCATCAGCCTCCCCAGGCCTGGTGTCCACAGCTGGGGCCACAAAACAAGGGCATTTGCAGACTCTTTGCACTGGAGGGACAGCTGTGTTCTAGATACTTGCGAGCCTGGGTCTTATCTGCAATTAAAATGTGAGTTCCATGGTTAAAGGGATTAATGAGGCAGCCCAAATGAGAACATTTCCAAAAAAGTGATTTTTGCAACTATTCTGGATTCCATTAGAAACTTCTAATATTGTTCCTTTGATACAGAGTTAATCTTCTCTATAATGAGAATATTGTAAAATACACTACTGGCAGGAGTGTGTAAATATTTTATATGAGAGGTAATATAAGTAGGATCAAATCCTGCTTGCCTCGGTCATGCAGCTAGTCCCATTGCCTTTAAACAGGATTGCCACAGTGAACCAAGCAGGCAGGATTGGTCCTATATGTGCTATTTCTATATTTCATTTTCCTCTTGAGTTCAGCTTCATTTGTAATTAACACAGTATACTGATTAAATCATTAACTGTATAGTTCATCTTTCATCAGCAGCTTGTAGATTGAGATCCTAATGTACTGTAACCCATTGCTAGGACAGCTATAAAATTTTGATTTATGGAGGCAAATATTTTCTGTTCTGGTATCATTTGTGATCAAGAAATGATACAAACAAATTTATCTAAGATAATTGCTTCCTCGTGTCTTACAGTGCTAGAAAATTCATCATAAGGATATCTGGGATAAAGGGAAGGATGAATTTTTAATTCTTTTGAAGCATAATAAACTGAACTTCTTTGAGGTGCCAAGTGTAGAGATTAGAGAATTACTGAAATAAAATGGGAAGTGTCCTTGCTTTCATACAGCTGCTGTCAGGATGGTGGCAGTGTTAAAGTCAGTCTCACTGGAAATTACTTTGTAGATTTTTTTTTCTTGTTTTTCTATCCCAGTTGCTAAAAGTCTGAAGTTTTAAACTTTTTGTCCTCTAGGTCCAACTATTTCAATAATTGTCTCAGCACCTTTCCATTGTAATATTCTAATGAAAAGCACCTAAGTGACCTTGTGAAGTGTGCTAAAGCCAGCAGAAGGCAGTGCTGTGTTCAAAAAATTTATTTTCTTAGAAATATCTTAAGGCAGCATTGTTTTGGGAATGTTAAAAAGCTACTGCCATCTTTACAGAGTAGCGCTCTGTAGTTCTTGGAAAGTCTTGGAAAGACATCTTCCACTATCTTCCTGCTAGAGGCACGTGTCCTAGAACAGATGTTACAGTACCGTCTCCCAAACATACTGCAATTTATAGAGCCCATAAGTGGTGCAGTATTAACAGTCCTTTATCCAGTAGATGCCAATGTCATTCTTTACAAGCTGTTAATTGCAATAATGAGGGTTGAAAATATCTCCAGCAAAACTGAATATTTTGAATGCTACCATAGGAGAAATGATCTTACAAAACCATGTCTGGTTATTTAAGTATAGTTTATAGTGGCATTTACAAAAATAACTTTGGATTCTGATCCTATCTTTATGAACTAGGACTAAATGGGAAATGAGGGGGTACATTTGGCATAAGAGGTGATTTAAGACTCCTGATGCTCCAATCTCTTCTCTGCATGGCTTATTGCCAATAATGTGAAATATTAGCCACAAGATGTCCTCATCAGAAAAATGTTGGTTGCCAGCTCTTCGAAAATAGGCGATTGTTTCTGTTTGAGCCTGTGCAAACCAAGCCAGTGGTTCTGGAAACCTACCTGAGCCAGTAAACTGTCCTTTGGGCAAAGGCAGTGAATGGACTCCAGGCTGCATCAGAGAAGCACTTCCAGGAGGCTGAGGGGGGCTGATCCTCCCTCTGCTCAGGCCACAGCTGGAGCTCCGTGCCCAGTTGTGGGCATCCAGTGAAAGGCCAGGAAGGTGAGGAGGAAACTGGAGCATCTCTCCTCTCAGGAAAGGCTGAAAGAGCTGGGGCTGTTCAGCCTGGAGAAGTGAAGGCTCAGGGGGACCTTCTCAATGTATAGAGGTACTGGAAGGTAGGGTGCCAAGTGGACAGAGCCAGGCTCCTCTCAGTGGTCTGGGCCTATGGCTATGTCCCTGCCAGGGTCACAGGCCATGGGCGCAAATTCAAGTGCAGGAGATTCCCTCGGAACATCAGGAAACACTTTTTCACTGTGAGGGTCACTGAGCACTGGCACAGTTTACCAAGGAAGTCTTCCTCCTTGGAGGTATTCCAAATCCATCTGGACATGGTCCTGAGCTTTAGCTGGCCTGTCTTCAGTGGGAGGTTGGACCAGATGAGCTCTGGAGGTCCCTGCCAATGTCAAGCAGTCTGTGGTTCTGAGAATGAAAATTAGTTTTGTGTCAGTGCTTCAGATTTCCTAAAATGTTTTTTCACTGTGGTGGCTGCTTTAACTGACCCATTTGCTGAGTAATATCCTGAAGATATTCTGCGCATAGCATTGTTTGACCAACAAAGTTTATCTGGTAAATCACCTGAAAACCATAACTAATTTTTTTTTTCAATAGTTATTGAAACAGAGCAGAAAATTTCCTCTTATATAGTAAAATAGACTTGCCCAGTCACTTCCAACTGTAACTATCCTGTCACCCAGCATTAGAACAGAGTAAGAAAATTGGATATCCCTGTGTTGCCTCAGAAGAGATTTGCTACAGCACCACCAAACCCCAACAGGTTTGGTGAGGCCCACAACAAGAGATTGAGGTATCTGCAGCAAGAACTCTGCAGAAATTAGACTGGTGGCAGAGTTTAGCTGCTAAGAGTTAACACACGTTCTTTGTTGAGAAATTTGTCACAGAACTATGAGAAAATCCTTTCTGCAACCAGCAAAGCAGATTGAAAACAGTGTTAGGAAGATGAACATGGCAGCAAAGTGGACAAGGGAGAGTTAATGACAAGACATCCAGGCAAAAATCTTTTATCTCTAGGGGTTGTAGAGAAATTCATATACTTCTTTCTTTAACGTGGCTGGATTAGAGACTAAGAGAGAATCAAAAGCACGTAGGATATCCTGAAGCAGTAAGCCCCGGGTTTTTTACTCCTCTCTTCTTTTTTTCACATCACACCATGCTCCTTTCCATCAGGTTTTGATCACAGGTTCTGGTTTGTCTGCAGTTCCTTTTCGGTCTTTGATCAATGTTTGCCTTTGATCTCCATGTGTCTGTCTATTCTATTCTTTTGTCTCCAGTCTATGACTATTATATTTTTCCTTTTTTTTCTGTGCTATTATTTGCCCGCCAGTGGGTCTTTCTTCTTGTTTCATTGTACTTTATCTCTGTCCAAAATGGTGTACTGGGTGTGAACAATGAATGAATTGATTTCAAATGAGTTGATGACAGTGCTTAGCCAATCCATATCATACATAGCAGCCCACTGAGTGAGTACAATAGGTGACTCAAATCAAAATTAATTCACACTGATGCTTGGAAAATCCATATGGAAGGCTGTGGACTGACAGATCAGAATGGTTTTGTGTAACCAGAGTTTTATGAAAATGTGTCTTTAAGCAGAAAAATGAAATCTATGTCGGCCTTTTCCTTCTGCTTTGTTATCTTTGGATAAAACAGATTAGCAAGTGTGTAATTGATTAGTTAATTAGTAAGAGTGGGCCCTGAAGACTGGTTACCAAAGACATGAGGAATGATTACAGATTAAAAATGTAACAATAAACCAAAAGTTTGATGGTGCATTCTTGCCTCCCATGGAAAATCTTAAAGCCATGCAAGTGCAAAGAGGCTTTCTAGCACAGGTTACTCCTGTTCCTCAGAGATGGAGCTACTGTATTACTGCTCTGTGACTTAGACATGTGAGTTGAAAGGAAATATAAATAACTAGGAAGAGAAGACTAATAATTGGAAAAGCTTGACAGAAACTCCTTTGTGTCATGTTCCCAATCTTGGGTTTGCCACAGGCTCATTCCTAATAATTCCAACCACTGAGCTAAAACTGTTATCCAAAGAATCATGTCTGAATTTAAATTAGTTTTTCAGTTATTATTTTTGAGTGGCTCCATCAAATATATATAAAACTAGGGGAAAGGCCTTGTTGTTTTTACATGCAAGTGCTCTTTCCAGAGCATGCCAGAACCTGACACTTCTTTGAAGCTTTTCTAAATTTCAAAGGAGGTAATATATTTAAAACATCTGAAAGTTTTTACGTCTCTCTCTCTAATTATTTTTGATGTGATACTTCTCAGGACACATAAAATAAAACCATTTTCTGCCTGGTCTTAATTGAGGAGACTCTTATCTCCCTCTGTAATTACTGATGAACAAGATTTCTACATGGATTAAATTGCATATTCTCACAAACTGGAACAGGGTTATTTTTTTGTCTTTCATAACACACTTTTCTAAAGCTCTGCAATGTCTCCATCCCCATGTCAGCACTTTATTTACAGCTGTCCACAGCTGTATTACACTGACTGCTGTATAGTTATTTTTATTTCTGCGGATTATAACTACCTTAGGTATTCAGAGAGGATATATAAGCTTAATTACTCTAAGTGGAGAATATTGCCATGGTGATTCCACAAGATTTGCAGGACTGATCCTGAGGATTGTACTGGGTTCAGAAGTATTTACCTCAGCCAAGGTAAAGCACAGTGACTCAGGCAAATCCATTTCTGCTCACAGCAATGTCTTGGCAAAGGTGGGTTCATTTCACTTCATCATATGAGGGCAAGGTACGTTTGTGTCATTCAGCCATAGCCTGATGGGAATGCATGCCCTGAAATTCCTGAGGGGGTTACCAGGGGAGAGTCTGGTGCTGTGGGAGGACAGAAGTTTGCTCAGGTCACCTTCCCTCAAGGTTCAGCACAGCACCTTAGAGAGTCTGCGTTGCTGGGTCCTTGGCATGCAGCTGAGATATTCGTGGGCGTTTTCAACCTTTTGGACTGAATGGACGCTGGTATTCATCAATAATATGCTTTGGCCTCCTCCATGTGTTACTTTGACTGGCATTCCTCCAAAGAATGAATTTCTGCATTGATTTTTGGTTTTAAACACTTCAAAGAAATTTGAAATACTTTTTTACGCTGAAAAAAGTCTAAATTCTTCTTTTTTCCAGATTTTTTTTTGGTCAGGCATGACCTTTGGGTAAGCAATTTTCGTCATAATAATCATCAAATAGAAATAATTTTCCACAATGATCATGCCTCCTGGCACTTCCAAGTTGTGTTTCTAAGGCAGCATGTTGGGTTTTAACTTTCCTAATTCTGTATTTTTCAAAACAATATAAAAATTGTGTTCAGATAAAGTAGTTTATGGTCTCTACATATCATAGCACAGGCAGATATTTGCAGACTTGGCAGTGTTTTCTGCAGAAATTCAGGGAACTTGTTACACATGTGACTCATTCACATGAGCTCTCTGCACAGACATGGAGCCTCTTTTAACCTCACATGTCCTTTACTGGGTTAAAGCAGTGCTAAGAAAGAGACAAAAATCATAGTTTAAATCATGATTACACAAAATCGTAGTTAAACAAAAAGGGAGGGTAAATGGCATGACAATCCCAATTGAAGTGTTGCAAAGATACCAGTAAATAGCAGAGATTTTCTATCAGTGCCTGGAACTTCACTAAACCCACAGCTGAATGTCGTTCTGGTGCAGTGTCTCTTGCATCCAGAGCCTGTGAGCATTGTGGAAATGTTGCTTATTCAGTGTGCTACTAATTTAGAAGGAGTTGTGCCATCCAGTGAATTGTCTTTGCTGACCACTGGTGTCAATTAAGGGGGAAAAAAAACCCCAGTCTGCCTGGAAAACCAGTTCTGCTCTTTTCTTTGGGCTTTTAATTTTATAGCTCTGCTCAGTAAGGTGTAACTGGGTTTGTAGTTATTGATTCTTTTGTGAGCACTGCAGAAGTTCATGAAGAATATTCAATATCCAACTTGTGTGTCTCTCACTGACTACTGGTAAATGCACATTTTTCATAGTGCTATTGAACACTTGTTTGTTATCTTGGAAAGCAGAAGTACTCATATATCAGAGTATCCCTCACGTGGCCTTTGTTTACTGGGAGCTGGCAGGAATTCTAAGTAGATAAAATAAGAAAAGCATGAGGCAGGACATTATTATTTTTTGAATGAAAAGAAAGCCACAAGTCCTGAGAATCCTGAAACCAGTCAAGCACACTAAAGGTCTCAAAAAGCATGGCTTTCGGTCTAAATAACAAAGCATCATGGTGTATCTTAAGTCACAGTTCCAGCTAAATTTGAATTATATTATCAGCAAATACCTTTGCCATTTTGTACTGTTCTGATTTTATTGTTTTGCTGCTTGTTCTGTTCAATGATTGACTTGAATAGACTTGAGAAAGTTGATCAATGCAGACACAGCAATTACAGATGAATAAATTACAGGCCTTCTCCAGCTGAATTGTAGTAAGAGTTGGAAGCTTGTGTGTGTGGGGTTCGCTGAGTTTTCCCACCGAGACTGTCAGATTTATTATTACTAAACAATGTTGTGTGTGCTGTAGGCAGAAAAAGCTGCAGGGTTGTGTTTAGAATAATAGTGTGTTCACAAATAGTACTCAAATAGCTCTGAAATATCACAGTTAGCTGCATCTTCATTCTATTATCTCACTGCTTCATGCTTCTGAGACCTTTTCCTAGCAGACTATGAAATCATTCCAAATGTAAGATGATAAATTAATAGAACAAAACAAATTGGAGTCAGTAGGAGTGCATTTAGCACTAACAAGACCCATCTGAGTTTCAGATTTTCTCTTGCTATTATAAAAAATAAGCCTTGTGTCAGAACCCATCTTTTTTTTAATTGCTCTTGCACAAAGCACAGGATATTATTTTAAGGGCTAATGGAAAGGAGCAGTCTCTCAAATTCTTCACAAAACCATTTCTTTAAAGTAGGAGGGGAAAATGTGAGATATAAGAAGAAATACATTTCGTTATCACCTAGGGCAGAAGGAATGGATATTTGGCTTTTTGCACTGCCTCACAATGTACAGGGATGGCTTTAGGGTGAATAATGTTAAATATTTGCAGGAAGTGAGAACTCAAA
>VZRQ01004343.1:96308-150705 GCA_013397975.1 Machaerirhynchus nigripectus | reverse complement strand
TTATTATTATTATTATATTATTAAATTTGTTTTAAACCTTCCTCTTAAGAGAGCTAAGTAAGTCAACTTTCAAGTAGTATGTTCATATACCATTATTCTGAGGCTTTTATGTAAATTAAACAATGTCTTTAAAACAGTTGCATCTGTTGAACCAGCAAAGTATAATTCCTCTCCTTCTGGCCCCCCNTCCTTCTGGCCCCCCAGATTGCTATGGATATTAAAGTAGCAAAGCGAGAATTGAAGAAAGCCCGAACTGTCCTACAAATGGATGAGCTCAAATGCCGGAAGCGTGTTTTGAGAAGACTGGGGTTTGCCACGTCTTCAGATGTTATTGAGATGAAAGGACGGGTTGCTTGTGAAATCAGCAGGTAACTGGCTTCTGTGTAAACTGTTCATTGTCATGAATACACACTTTACTGTCCTTGCTAAAATTAGTACATTATATTTTAAAGTTTTGAGACCATTAGAAAAAGGATTCTTCAGAGACGGTGTTCTGTGTAGTAAAGGTGGTGTACTGATTCCAGCAGTATAAGTAAAGGTAGCAACTTAAAGACAAAATTCAACAGATTTTAAAATTAAAACATAGACATGAAAGTGCCAAAACAATGGCTATTTTTGTGCCTAACTTAAGTAATAGCCTAAATAAAATTCATTTAATGTTGTACATTGCATAAGAGGAAGGTCTGATTTCTGTGTTTGACATTGAACCAGGATTGTTGATACAGTCACTCACAAACAAGTGTAACAATGATTGTCAGCAGTTACCAAGTCACTGACAGGTGTGGAATACAGTGAAATTGCTTCCATAGGAATCTGTGAAGTGGTGCATTTTACTGTAATACATTTAACAGGTACATATATGTTGAAACAGGTGAAAAAATCATGAATCAGACTCCATTATTTTAACAGTGTAACTCAGATTTTGATAGAATTTTGTATTTTTAAAAGTCACAGTGACTGCTGTACTTCTTGTCTTACAGATAACTTTGAAAGCTGCTACAAAAGATATTTGTTTGATAGCTAATTGCCCTGGAAAATTTGATAGCAAGTGGGGAAGCTGAATTAGAATTTTATCTACTGCCTCACTGTCTGGAACTGTTTGAGTTACACATCTCTCTTTAAAAAAAATGCTACTTTGTTTTCCCCCCATCGTATGCATTTTTTTGATAAACTCTGGTCTTACCAAAAGTTCAGTTTTTTATCAAATAAGTATGTTTGCATTTTGTATCTGCATCATGCACTTACTTTTATAATTCATTATTAGGTCTTTATTCTTCAAGTAAAATGAAGCAAGTTTATTCCTTTCTTCAGTATTTTGGGAATACCTGTTGAATCTTTTCTGAGCAGCAGCAGTACTAATTTAATTCCTTTTCCTAATAACTCATGTGATGTCAGGAGAGTTTTAGTGTAGTCCAGTAACTGCTTTTAGTTTCTCTGAAATACTGTCACAGTCCCTTATTAATTAGCATTCCCCTTAAAAAGCTAATATATTTTTGTGTGTGTGTGTGTGTCTGTATATTCGGTATCCCCAAATGTAAAATTAAGATGCTGGATTTTTATCCATATTCAGTTGCTTCACAAAACAGATTAATAGTTCTTAATTTAAAAATTACATTTCAGTAAGTCTTTCCCCTAAGCTTCCTTCTCTTTATTTTAGTGCTGATGAACTACTCCTGACAGAAATGATGTTCAATGGTCTCTTCAATGACTTGTCTGCAGAGCAGGCAACAGCGCTACTCAGCTGTTTTGTATTTCAAGAGAATGTGAGTTACTTCTTCAATTCCAGAGTTCTAGACATTCCTGTCTTCTAGAAATAGTGTTTCGAATTCAGTTGCAGAAATTTGTCATAACAGTATGAGCCATTGCACATTTTTAATCGCTTCCTAAGGTGTTTGATGTGAACTCCCACTGAACTGAACGAAGGCATTTCAGTTCCAGTGCTAAAGTCTCTTTCCTCGTGAGTGACATGCCAAAGGTTGTGTTAAATTGCAGTCTTCCTCATGCAATGAAGCAGTATCAATAGATTCTCACCGTATGTGCTGCTATTAATACACACATATCCCTTCATCTAATTTAAAATGTAGAATGATTATCTGAAGAAGAGGCTTAACAATAACTGCACCCTACACTGGGGGGTATGTTTAATTCTCAGACGTGTCTTGTTACGTTACATGGTCAGTACCCTTGACCATTGATCAAAATGGCAGTACCACATGGATTTGATACCAAAAAGGCTGTTAAAATCAGACCATATGTTTTTTAAAGCAAAAACATGGGCATTTTATACCAGGTGTTCCTGTTTTCCCACCTGCAAGCTATATACAAGGTTCGTATCATCCCAGAAAATTAGTAAAAATAAACTTCCATATGAAATATTTTTGCAAATAGCTAGCAAGATGTATCACTCAGGTTGATTCTAAATATGGAAAACATTAGCAGCAAATGCCAGTGCAGTTCATTTGTTAGTAGAAGGGATGCCAAGGTAAGCCATTGTTAATTAGAATAGTACTTGACTATGAATAGCTAGGGCATAAACAAGTTCCTGTATTTTGAAATGCCATATTTTCAGATATTGCCACTGATGCTTAAGTTATTAAAAACATTTTTTTTAATATTCTTAAAGAAAAGCTTGAACTGTCGAAGTAGTAATTGGCAGTTCATTTGTCAGTTCCAAACTATGGGATGGCGAAACAGAGGGAATTTTGGAAGTATCCAGAAAGCAGGCACTTTTTCATAATGTTGGTTTATTATACAGAAAGATTTAGTTGCCTGACTTAGTTTGAGAAACAAGCATTTGGGGAATTCAGTAATTTTAGTGTTTGAAAACAGGTTTGAGAAGTTACTGGAATACTTTAGGATGGCAGTATCACGCACTGAACTTCTGTTTCTGCATTTAATTTGGTATAGAGCAAATGTATGGGAGCATGTGAGATTGTTTAACGTCTTCTTTTTCAGTCCAGTGAAATGCCAAAGTTGACTGAGCAGTTGGCAGGACCACTTCGGCAAATGCAGGTAATTAGAAATCTGTCTGAGCTCAGGGTTAATGTTAACGTGAGCAAAGCTCATGAGTAATAAGTATAATAATATAATAGTATAATAAGTGCACAGTAAAGACCTAACTTTGGATCATCAGTGAACTCAGGTGGCACTGCATGTCATTTTGCAATGCATAATAACACGTTATATTATTTGCAAGAAATCTTTATGCTAATTTAGGATGTGCCTCTAAAATTTCTGTAAGCTTGTTTACTACACTGGAGATGGTTAGTGCAGGCAGACTTCATGTAAACAGCGGTTTACTTTCTGATTCTGAATAATCTCACACTAAAAAGGAAACCTCATTCTGTAATGCAGTACCTATTAACATGCATGTCTTTCTAAAATCAGTTAAATACTTATTCTGGTTAAGTATGTTATCAATATAAAGTGTTTTATTTTAAAGGAGTGTGCGAAAAGAATTGCCAAGGTGTCAGCAGAAGCAAAACTGGAAATTGATGAAGAAAATTACTTGAATTCTTTCAGACCCAACCTAATGGATGTTGTGTATACATGGGCAAATGGAGCTAACTTTGCTCACATCTGCAAAATGACAGATGTCTTTGAAGGTAGGCTAATCAGTTGTTCTTTAGAAGGTGTGAGTTGGTAATTCTGCAGCAAGGCATGGTAGTACTGAATAACTTTATAGTAAACTCAGATGTATTCAAGCATCTGTATAGCTAAAGTCACATGGGAAAAAGATTGTGTACTATATATGTTAATTTATACTTAGACACTGTTGATAATTTAGAATCTTAAGATTTTTTTAAAGGGATATCTCTGTATTCTAAAACTCTCTATAAAACTCAGAAATTCTAAGCATTACAACCAAAGGTAATGCTTACTTTTTCTAGTTAAAGGGAAAAAAAATGTTCCAAATGCTTGTCATCAGGAAGTACAGCACTTGCACTTGTCCTCATTATAGTTAAGTTTTTTACTTGTTTGGTATAACCAGTTGGTATAACCAATTCCTCTTGCTGACTTAATGATGACAGAAGTGTGAAGTGGTAACCAAGTCTCTCTTTCGAATAGTTTTTTGTAGCAGTGCAGTGGAGATAGTTGCAAAGCCTACATACAACCTGTCACGTGGTTTATTTTGGTTCCTAAAATTGGAGAACTAGAAACTGCCCCTTGAGGAAGAATACTTTGTTTTCACTTTTTAAAAGTATCATGGCTTACAGCCCTGGTATTTTGTAAAAACAAACCACCCAAAGGGTTGTGAAACCAGAATGAAAAGGTCCAACGAGAATAAAAAACCAGCCCGTTGGAAGTTGTGAAGAACAGTAGGATGGATGCACCAGTCTTAGAAGTCTTCCTTTTTGAAGTTGTTACTATCACTGCTGCCTCTCTCAAATGTCTTCTTGTTTGCAAAGGCTTGCAAATTCCCTTAAAACAAGGGAGTTCATGCACATAATTTGTGCATGTAATCCAGTGCATAGATCCAGAAACTTTCTAAAGAAAGTTGCCTTTGAGCAACACAAATGGTGGCAGTCTTTGCTTCTGCAGTCAGCAGATTCCTCCTCTTGCAATGATGATCTGAGCCTTCCATTTGCTGTGGAGGCACCCTGAGTGTGTGGAACACTAAAGTAGCAGTAGCTGGCTTACGTTTTTACATTGACGGTTGGATGTTCACAATACAGTGAGCAGTAACATTTTCCATTTACCATATCTGTACTGAGACAGTCAGCTTTTTTCTACTCAATAGTGCCAGCTCCCTCAAAATTAGATGTTAGTGGCCTGTTTTGAGAAGGTGAGCTCTTGTGGCAGGGGTCAATGCATCATTCTTCCCTTAACTTTCAGTGCCTGGTTTTCTGTGCCTTATCCAAAAGGAAGTGAAGCACTTCAGGCATCTGTTGTCGGTTATGTGTATCTCAAAAGGATTGTGGTGTTCCTAAATTCCAGAGTACTTTACCTTGGTTATCCAAGTGACTATAGTGATTTCAAAGAAAATCAGAATATAAAATAAGTCTGAGTGTTCCAAGAACAAGCGTTTGCCACAAAGTGGAGTAGTGTTGATTTGCTAATGAAAATACCTTGTCTTCAAGTTGAAATGTGCGTGTTGGGAAGAAATGAAAATAAGAGCAGCTTTTAAAAGCCGTTAGAGAAGAACGCTAAACTGAGTTAGGTATCCTGTCCATTAACTGCAGACCAACTCTTGCTTTATGGAAGTATTAACATGACTAATTTATTTTAAAATAGGGATTTTCTTTTTCCTGCACAAAAAACTATGTCTGCAGCAAGCCCAGCTTTGCTGCCTGTAAGCGAATACTTCCCGGAATGGCTGTTGGGGTCAGCCTTGTGAATGGAGATGAGCAGGATCTTTGACAGCTGAGCCTGGGCCTGCCACAGTGCAGCACAGCTGTGCTCAGCACAGCTGCCCACAGGTCACTTGTGTTGGTGTGTGCTCTGTGCTCTACAGGCTCTGTGTGGGTTTTTCCATCTTGTGTAATTGCAACAGGTTTTACAGACTGCTGCTCTTACACACACTCTTCTCACTGTAGAAAATGACATGACCTAGTGAGGCCCTATGAATGTTTTTTTAGAAAAGAAGCATTACTTTATCATGTCTCACTTTCCCAGGAGCTTTGTAGAATGTTCTCTTTTGTACTGAATTTTTTTTCCCAGATATTATGCCTTAGAGGTAGCATAGAAAGGTTGTATAGACCAAACCCCCTTCAGTGAGCAGGTACATCTTCCCCTAAATTTGGTTGCTCAGAGCCCCATCCAACATGACCTTGAATGTTTCCATGTATTGAAAGGTCACAATAAGGTCTCCCTGGAGCCTTCTCTTCTCTAGGCTGAATAACCCCAGCTCTCTAAGCCTGTCCTCAAAAGGAGACCTGTTCCATCTCTGATCATCTTGGTGGCCTCCTCTGGACTCGCTCCAACAGGTCCATGTCCTTCCTGTGCTGGGGACCCCAGAGCGGGATGCAGCACTGCAGGTGGGGTCTCATAAGAGCAGAGGGGCAGAATCACCTCTCTTGCCCTGCTGGCCACGCTGCTTTGGATGCAGCCCAGGATATAATTGGCTTTCTGGGCTGCAAGTGCACATTGATGGGTCATATACAGCCTCCCACCCAGCAGCACCCCCGAGTCCATCGCAGTAGGGCTGCTCTCAAGCCCTTTATCCTGTATTTACCCAATAGCAGTTACTTTGCCTGCAGTAATTTTGACTGTAGGAAATGCTGCTGGAGAAAATGACCAAACAGGATACTCTTTGCTTGTGGCCAGAAGAGCAGAAGCATTTAGGGTTGTTTTGTGAAATTTGTAGCAGTGATGTGGGCTGAGCTGTGAGGAAAGTTCAGAGAGGAGACGAATGCATAATAAATCACAAGTGGGTGTTGGGTTGCAGTATAGGAGCTGTGTCAAGATGCTTGTGTGCATTATTATAACCATGCAATTGAGTGGACTCTTGAGTAGCACAGGAGTAGTAAGATACATCACTTACTGTTTTACTGCCTTTGCCAACTGAAGAACTAAGGCTTATAAAATAAAATCCCAAAATAAACCTTTGGTACTTCATGAAGCAGCAAACTTATGAATCCCCTTATGCTCTATGGTTTTTGAGGAAGTCTTAACAAGTACTTGAAAGAAAAAATCCACTAGGAATTACTCAACAGCCCAGGAAATCCTATGATTGGATATTAGTTAGAGACTGTAAAGACAGTAGAAAGGACAAGCATTTGGAAACAGCTTAAAGGAAATGCCTCACAGAGAAATTTACTGTGTAAACAGAAACTAAGTTTAAGACATTTGGCTTCTAGATAAATTGAACGGGGTTGTAGAAGGAACTATTACTTTGAGTAATTCAGGACCAGTTACATGATGTGGCTCAAAGTTTGCCCTTGCTCTTTCATACAGGTAGCATAATTCGTTGCATGAGGCGTCTAGAAGAACTGCTTCGGCAGATGTGCCAGGCTGCAAAAGCCATTGGGAACACAGAACTGGAAAATAAGTTTGCAGAGGGTATGTATTTCACTTTCACAGTACATGAAGCAATTCTAGAAGAAAAAGTGATTGGGGGGGAAGGGACTGCACAGATACTGAGAGCTGAAGGTGAATAATTCTGTGATGTGAACTTCTGGTGTTGACTTCATGGTGAACAGCATCATTGCTGTTATTTTTCCAGATAACATCTTTGTTACAAAGTTTGACTTAAAGGGTGGATGCTGACAGTTTCAATAAGGTTGTGGCTAAAACTGGATGTACGACTTCCATTTAATACTTGTAACATGCTTATAACTGTACTTTAAATGGAGGCTGTGGCAGTTAAGATTCTTAGCTATTAATATTCTTTTCATTCTTAATAGGGATTACAAAAATCAAGAGAGATATTGTCTTTGCTGCAAGCCTTTACCTATAACAGCAGATGTCTTCCAGAAACTATACTGACATGATGGAACAAATTCCTCAGCGTCACACATGGCTTCCATATCAAGTAATTCCTTTTAATGGTGTTTACTTAAACCACAGTTGATTCAACAAGGCATGTACAAACAGCAGTGTATGTAATATAACTTGTTAATGTTTTCAATAAAAATTTACAATTTTAATAGCTTTCTTTTAAGCAAGAGCTTGAACCAACAGAAATTTAAAGTTTAGATGTACAATAACTGTGGTAGGTGTTACTATATACAGGTAAAGTGAGCATCCAAGAGCAGCAGCAGTCCCTTAAAGGCATTTACTTATATTACATAATTAGACTTGTGAAACTGTTTTCTTTCAGAGCAATATAGGTGATGTGGGTCATTCTTCATGGTTGATGATTGCTGCCAAAGTGATTTCCATTTGTTGGAGTCTCATGTAGGGTTGTATGGGAATCTTCTTTTGGTTGAAATGTACATCCTCTCACTTTGAAGAAGTCTGACACGTACAGAACCTGAGTGAACAAACTAGTGTTAAGTTTCTGCACTCATAAGTCTTTGAAACAAGGGCTCTGCAGAAGGCAAATGCTATGATCAAAACTAATAAAAAGCTTAATCAGTTTAAAACATTAGAAAATGGCAGGGAAGTCTTGTACAAAATTCAGACATCTGTTTTTTCAATAGCTTTTACTCCTTTCCCTTTACCATTTAGCCACTGATGGTTTAAGCCAAAGTCAAGGCTTGTGCTAACTAACTGCTTACTGCCTGACCCAGGCACTGCTTCATTACAAGAGCCATAGTTTGAACAGCTTTAAATGAAGGAGCAAAGTGTGCTTTCTGAGGGCCCACAGTGCAAGTTTAGTTAATTTTTTTTCTGTAATTTATGTAGAACAGGAGAGGTGGTGCTTTAGCTGGACCCAGCAGCTGTAAGGCCAGCTCCGCCTACATAGTCCTTTCCTGCAGTCCTTTAAACATATGACCTCAGTTCTTCACAGCTAGGAGACATCTCCCTGACTACAAGACAGATGATTGATCCAATTCTGCAGTTTGCTGTCTTCCACTGCTCACTTCACCAAGTCCCATAGCAGATGTGCTGGGCACAGTGCTGTGTGGAGTGCAATAAATGAGAAGCCTCACATGATCCCTTCCCTTCCTGCATTGTGTCTTCCCCTCCCGCTGCAACCCTGAGAACTGCAGAACATTGTCCATGGCAGAAGAAACAATATCCCACCACACTGGCAGGTGGATGATGACCCAGCACACTGCTTTAGCCACAGACCAGGGGAGTTTCAGCTTCCACTTAATGCCAGATTCCCTCAGTTCAGTGATCCTTTCGCAGTTGCTGCACCACCATGCTCCAACCTCACCTTGCTGTTTCTAGAGAGGAACTCATCAGTTCTTTCAAATAAGAGTTTGGGGGTGGTGGTTGGTGCTAGTGTGTATTTTTAAAAATAATTTCCTGACCTTTCAGCTCTACTCACTGTAGTGCTACTTTCTACTCTTCCTTGTAGCACCAAGCACTTTCTGACTCATCCAACATTCTTGAGTAAACCTGTTTTCCTAATAAAAGTGTCCTCACCTCTTTGATCTCTGATGTTTCTTACTCTCTGAACTCCTTTTCTTAGAAAAAGAGATTGGACAAAAATGAGGGGTAGGATTATGCAAACATGCAGCCATTTAGTAACAGCTAATGCAGCCCTGCTCCAAGATTTGTTTTGATTATTGATTGCACCTTGTAGACAGCTTTGTCTTGAACCATACCTTTCCGACCTGAGAAAGCTGACAAAGCATTTATTTTGGAGGTGGTTCTTCGCAGCTAAGCCTCAGTTCTTGGCAACTGAATCCTTCAGTATGACCTCAATTTCCTTCCATTGATCCAAAAGTCCTGATCTATCCCTTCCCATGGATGAATTAGCCATGGCACTCTGGTGACAGCCAGTACAACTGTTGCCACTAAGTCAACTGGGCCTGCTGGGACAAGTTTAGGTAAGTGTCTGTTCCCTGGGATAGTTTTATACTCATCAGTACAGCTAAGCTTCACAGGTTCCTCCTTGTGAACACATTTTTAGTACTAGGAATGCACACAAGAAAAGGTGAGGGGCTTTAGTTTCCCATCAGACTGAAAAAACTCAACAGTGTAAGGTGGCAAAGCCAGACACTTTAAAGCTCTCCTTACTCTTCAAGGTCCTTTTCCCCTTGTTTACCTTGTATAGAGTTCTCTGCTATTGTACTTGAGATTTCAGATTTGGCTAGAAGTGAAAAGCATGATTTATACAGCGAGGCCTACATGGTTTGCAGTTACCATTTCTATCTTTATTATTATTTGAAAAGCTCTTGAGCAGAGACAACTTCATGTTGTCCAATGGCTAAAACTGCCACTTACCTCATTGGGCCAGAGCCTGCCTCACTCCCCAAAGTACTGTTGCTACACCCAGTTCAAGGAGTTGTTTCCCTGCTTCAGCAGTTTTTGAAGTGTTAGAAATAGAGGTTTGCTTTCCTGTGAACACAGCCTACAATTCTCAAGTGCTGTTCATAAAAGCAGCATTCACACATACCCACCCCCTCAGGAATTACTTACAATGAGCACAGCAACCACTGCTCCCTGGATAAGTCCTGTTAAAACATCACTCCAGTGATGCTTGTAGTCAGAAACACGTGAGAGACCCACATAGATAGATGCAGCAATGAGACCAAACTGTATAGTAGGACGTACAAGTCTTGCCCAGTCTCCTTTCATTCTTGCCTGAAGATAAAGCTGAAAGAAGAAGAAAAGTTACACAATGCAGTAAGCACAGAAGCAGTAAAATTGTGTTGGGTCTTTTCAAAGAGTTGATTGAAATTTGCATTGCGATAATATTCACAGCTATTCCAGGTGCTATAGTTATACTCTCAAGGCTGCCAAGGCAGAGCTTGATAGTTTTGGTCTTTATTTTATATATAACACCGTCATATTATTCTATTTGTATTGTGACAAATGAATATTTTCAGGATAAAGGTCATGGTAATACTAGAGCCACTTAAGGCTTAAAAAAATCAAGTGCAAGTCAAACCAGTATTTTACTCGTGCATGAACTAGAGGTAAGCCTTATACAAAATAGTTTACATTTACTATATGTAGAGCTGACAAGTTCTTTAACTTCAATTCCAGTCACCTTTAGTGTTACCAACTTTCAGCATAGTATTGCAGCTGTAGCTAAGTATCAGAACTAACTTGATATAATGATTGCATTTCTCAGTTGTCAGTGGTATATTTCACTGAGCTTTGTTCCTCACCCTTTTCAGCTACATACTAACCATGCTACCACTCTGGTGGATATGTGAAGTTCCCATGTTGTTTCCCTCCCCTCAGCTCTGCTTTTGTTCTATATATCTACGCTTTTGATGTGTTATCTCCAATTCACAATATTTATTACTTTCCCATCTAATCTAATCTGAGACCCTGCCTTTCTTTCTTCTCTATTCTGTGTAGGATCTGCCTGTCTACATCTGTCTAGCTCTCTGGTTTCTCCAAATACACTCTGTAAACATAACTGAATTTATTCTGAAATTCCTAACACTAAAAAAAGCACTATAGTTACTGCATTCACTGAGAAAACAATACAGTTGGAAGTTATATTAACATTTCAAATATATCTTCTCAGAGACATCTAGAACCTTCAGGGCAAGGACAAAATCTTAGCTGACAGTGTTGAGAAATGTTCAACACACAGGCGTCAGGCACCAAGGCAGCACACCAAACTCCTGGTAAAACCCTCCACTGCCAACTTCAAAAGCCATGGCTAACTTTGAGAAGCAGTACATTTACAATGTAAATACAGGCACAGAGAACACACTGTAGATGCAGAGGTGCTACTTTTCAAAGTTAAACATTAGGCGAATGTTTCTCTGACTAACTTACATCATAATTTTGGCATGCTAACATTTTCAGCTATAAATGGAGCATCAAAAACATCAACCCCATCCATGAGCAGTTTTCTTTAATAGCAAGGTCAGGGTAAAGTCAGACTCTGAAGAAGCTACACCTAAGCCTGAACTGAAAAATAATTTTTCCCTTTCAAATTGGTGGGCACTACATATTTCTATGGGCTTCAAATTCACCAGTAGGGAAAATACAGTTTAGCCACTTCAAAAATTACCTGTCACACAAAGTTCTTTTAACAGAAGGTGTTTTAATGGACTTACAGTGATACTACTTCTGGATTTACCAACAGTAGACCAGAACACTACAAAGTGCCTAGTAGAGCAGAGGTAGGTCCAAGGAGTATACGCTGGAGCCTAAAGAATTGGCTGATGATTTAATACAGGCTGTTCTTTGCTCCTTCCCTATTCCCACTAAAGTTTCCTGAAGGCAGTTAAAATACCTTGCTGCAATGAAGTTTTTTCCATATAAACATTTCTGGAAGTTGGCAAAGGGTGTAGAAAAAAAAAAAAGGGTTATGCAACTGCAGATATGTGAGAACACAGGTTTACTTCCGAACACAAGAAGAAAATGGGGCAAGGCATGCAAACTTCAACTTGGAAAGATGCCAGCCCAGTGCACTGAATGATCGATAAAGCAGTCTTTGCCCTTATGCAGCAGGTATTCAAATTCTTTCTGCTTGACAAAGGATCAGACAAGACACTTGGATTTGACATCTGTGTGAAAGCTTGACTTCTGTACTGTGAGAGTTACCTCCCATCATAGAGAAGATCTGGAGCTGTTCTATCAGCTGCAGAGCACAAGCAGTTGGCTATAGACTCCAGCAATTCTAGATGATTCTTCACACCATCAGCTCCTCTATCTGTACAGGAAATGACCAAAGGCCTTCTTGCACCTTCTACCAGCAAACAGATTTACATTGTTCTAAAACTAGGTGTGAGAAGGGTGAGAAATGATACCACAGGTAAGTGTTAAGCTGACTGATCACTACTGTGTTAATTTCAGAAGTAGCAGCTGTCATTCTGGTTACAATTGGGTTTGGGGTTTTGGGGTTTTTTTTTTGTTAAATTGAAAGTAATTGTTTATTAACCAGCTGTTGCAATAGCAGATGCCATGTTATTTTTAAGCAAGTCACTTCAGATGGACACTACTTCTTTTAATAGGCTCAGAGTTGTGCTCCCCTGTCGAGCTTCTTCCCCCTACTGTGACTTGCTCTTAGAAAGACAACAGCAACGTCTGGCTGCAACAGGCCATCAGGTCCACACAGGAAAATAAAGCAGCCAAGGAGAGGAGGAGCTTTTGCCGATGATTCATTAAATGTAAATCAAGATTAATACTGGAAGTAATCCCAATTTACCTTTATATAGTATTAGCCCTTACATAGCATTAAATGCACAATATGGAGGTGTCTTAGCCCCATGCTGCATTAACACTTGCTACTATTTTGACCCTGCTGACTAACCTCCTTCACAGCATATCCAGGTTCCTTTGCTCCTCTTTGAAGTCATTTACAGGACAACCTTAGAGAAGGAAAACAGAAGCAAATCCATGTCTCCCCACCCAAGCCTCTTTGCTAGAAAGGAACAAGCTTTATAAGTAAAACTTTTAACTTCCAGAAGCCACAGGAACTTTAGGAAATGTCATTGGGTTAATACTACTGAAGTGCCTCCTACCAGCATTCACATGTCGCTGAGAAACAAATTTGTGAGCCTATGACCACAGCAGGAGCATCCCAAGCCACTCTGGTAGTGACCTGCTCCTATCAGCATTTTCACCGTGGCAGCTTCCCTCCACACTGTTCTGAGCAGTCTGATCCTTCAGCAGTTGTCATTCAGCTACGCTCTATTGCTCTGCACTCCCCCACCCTGCTGTTTCTTGTGTTTGCTTCATGCATTCCTTTTAAAAGTGCAAAGAGATTTCATAAAGACTTCTTTTTAATGGGATTAAATAATCCCCAGGTTTTTTTCCCTACTAGTTTACTCTATCATGAAAATACGTTCTCTACACCACACACATCCTGAACACAAATTTCTTCTTAATCTATGGTCTAGTACTTCATTTCTAAAAATACACACAGCATTGAAGAGAAACTCACAGCTACTTTGTGGCTTCTTGCAAGAAGCCACAGACATGAATGGAAGGGTCTCTGCAACTGGAGAATTACTGCTACTCAACATTTCTAGCATGGCTTTTGAGCATTTGCTCTTTCATCAGAGCAGTATTAATTTACATAAACACATGCCTACCTAATTTTGAAGTGACTTATATTTGCTAGATGGACTTCTGGAGGTGCAACCATGTGGCTTCACAAGGAAATTTCCTAACAGTTAACATATTACATCTCCACTTCAAGGGCACAAAATTCTTTTAAATTTACCAAAACCTACTCACTTCACCAACCAAGATCATATTTCAGATATTTCGTTTCAATACTTAATCCATGGTTATTTTTCATTCAATACCTTCTCCTATTTTTTTCCAAAACCCAATTCTACAAAAATTCTGTACTGCAAAAAGTTTTGCCTATTAAAGTAAGGCAATCCTCCTGCACTTGTTCAAGAATGGAAGTCAAAAGGAAGAAATTTGGAGGGAGGGGATTGTGGTGTTGTTTCCCCACCAAGTAATAATACTACTTGTACCAATTGATTTGTTCTGATACTTTTCAAAAATGGATTTTCTCCTGATACCAAAAGGGCCCAGTAACTGCATTTCCTACAGGTGTCCTGTCCTAAAGAACAGAAGCAAGGCACACCTTCCCTTTGGAGATACACCTATTTTCACTCTTATTTCTGTCTCTCCAACCCTAACAGACTCACAGCATCATGAACTTCAGAGCAGAACAGTGACAAGGTTTCCAAGAGAGAAAACTCCCGGGTGACATAAAGAAATGAGAACACTTGTCAGTTTGCCCAAGTACAAGTAGTAACAGACTGGAGATGAAACAAAGGTACAGAAAGTCAGTTCTCATTAAATAAATCCCTACTTTGAGAGACCTTATACAAGTTTTAGAAGCGAGCAAGTAAGTGGTATTTACTTTAGTTAGCTTAGTATTTACCATTAGTCATGTTTTACTTTGGTTTATGATATCTGCCTGAGCACTAAGGAAGAGCCCTATGGCATTACTGTTCTAGGAGGCACAAAATACTTCTGTGGTTATAGTTCATATTTGGATCCATTATTGGCTACTGTTAGGAAAGCTCATACTTCAAAGCAAGTCTGCTGACCCAGAAAGTCCCAATAGGAACAAATCATAAGGATTCTTCCCAAACCAAGAAGCTCTGAATCAGGAATGCTTAAACACCCTCAAGTCCATGTATACAAGTATGTGGTTTGCTATGGGATTTCAGATGTGGAGGAACTAGATATGGAGCTAGTTTGTATAGGTGGTTTTGTTAATGAGGCAAGGGTGGAAGGAAGGGAAAGCACAGGAGGCACCAGTGTTCTGAAGTCTTCAGAAAAAAACAGCCTTTGCATAACTAATATGAGAAGATGGGGAAAAAAGTTTTAGGAGACCTGGGATTAGGCATTAATAGCTGAGAATCCAGGCACATTTGTAAAACAGGAAAAGTCCATTTCTACAGGTATCCCAAGGACATCCTTATAGGAGACAATATCTCCTCTCCTAAGACTGTGAAGTCTTCCATTAGGAAGTTGGGCAGATGCATAGAGTGCCAAAGTAACTATTCACCCTCCTACTCCAGTAAATACATACTGTTGCCTTTCCTTGAGGAGAGGGCAGTGCAGTAGCCACAGTACTACTATACACTTGCACGAGACACAGCTTGCATCTGAGCATCTTTGATAAAAGCCCTTATTACAATATGATCCTCCAAGAGAATGAGCAAGCTGAGACATTCAGGCTAGTTGTGTCATGTTAGAAAGCAACCAAAACCAAACGTTTACACAGATACACAGAGAAGTGATCTGCCATCCCTGTTCTGGTCCTGTTCAACAATCCGGACACCTCTGCTCTGCTCAGACAACAGCAGAGAGAAAGGCTCCCTCCAGAGATTTTCAAAGCTTTCTCCTACATCTGTAAATGTTTGCAGAGTAGCTCTTCCCTTTCTGCTTGTTATGGGAAGCTTGAGAGATGCCTTCATATGAAAGGTAGTTTGTATAAATCCTATTACTCGAATAGCTGTGTATAAAAGTTATTCATAATATTTCAGCGAGGACAAACTCTGGAATTCAAGGAAATATAAGAAATCCAGTAAACAGTTAAAAAATTGCTGTTCTGAGCACAAAAGAGCCACAAGATGTGCTGAGCAATAACCTGTCACATACAATCTTACGTTTATGCAAATACTACATACACGTTCAACAGCTTATTTTATACCTGGAAGCACTGATAAACACATAGCTACAGCCATCAGCCAACAAGATAATAAACACAGAGCTACAGGCATCAGCCAACAAGACACTGCCTGCAAGCCAGATATATAGATAATGTCTTTCCCATGTACTTTTAAACACAGCAGGCTCACATCCAAACAGAAAACTGTATTATAAAAGGAATACAGAGCTGTAGAAGAATTCATGAGTCACTCATGAGCTGGGCTTCTCAAAAAAATATTTAAAAGAATTTTAAAAGAGCAACTTAGACTTCAATATCTGTCAATGAATTTTGTCTTTTTAATGAGATCACCTCCTTTTCTTAAATACGTATTTGTGATCCCTGGTAAATCTGCATTATTATATGTCCTTTAGTTTTATTTTGATTGGGCAGAAAATAAAGAAGAAAGAATCAGTTGTCCAGAATTAGTTCTTCCCCCTCCAGTGAAGGAAAAGAATATATGTCTGAAGTCACTCCAATGTGAGAGTATGTCTGAGCTGCTGTTCAAATGGATGGTATATCCCTCTTACTCTGACCATATCTGATTCCCCTGTGTCAGCTCTGATGTTTGAACAGCCCTACAGGGAATTAATCTGTTGGAGGGTTGAACTGGGGGGGAAATGACTGAACTAGGGAGAAAAAGGCAGAGTATGTCACAGTCTGGGCTCTTTAAGATAGCTGCATACTGATCTCAAAGGCAACTGATGTGCAAGAGCTGCTTCCTAAGCAATGGGGATAAAGTCCGTTACTAGTAACAGCTCAACTTTCATTTCAATATCAAAAGTATAACCAAACTGTCCTAAAAAAATACTACTTGTCCAGTGGGCTATGGATTTTTTAGGTTTTAATACTCCCGCTTCAACTTGGCTGTACATTGCCAAAATAATTTCCCTTTGACATAATTTTTACCATAGAGCGGGATAAACAATAACAACATTTCATTCCATTGCAAATTAGAACACAACACTTACCTCTTTTCTGATGGAAAAAAACTCCTTGAAGTTAGTATTTTAACCTGTACTAGAAGAAGTAAAGCACTGCAATATATTGCTTTCAGCTCAGTCCTACAGGAGCCAGTTTGCCATACTGGCATTACTACTGCTGGCCCTAACTTCCAACCAACTGTGGAGAAATAATTTTTCTTGTTTGCTTACTATAACAAGTCTAAATACCAATGTCAAAAGAATACTAGGAGGACATACAAGTAGAAGCACAAGTGCTTCCTTACTTAAGCCATGCAGCATGACCAGTTACCCTTTTTTATCTCTGCTGAAAGTAAGATACTTGATACTTTGCACAGCTACAGCCAAACAAAGCATTTTCAGTAACAAATGTCTTTTCATTAGTTTTAGAAGACCAGTAGTCCTCAACTTTCATGTGGGCAGGAACACATTAAAGACTGTTCTGTAGCTCTAGTCAATAGCTTTTGGGAACGTGAAGAAATAGATGCCATGCAAACAGACATACCTAAAATACTGTGTTAAAGACTGTTGTTTGAGTACTGTTTCACTCAACCTCCAATCCCAACATAAACAATTTAAATCAGAGTTTGAAGGCAGAGCTTGACTGGCATATTTGGGAGCATGAATACCAAAAACAGCCTAAAGCCTGCTTCCACTTGTGTTTATCCTATGATCCCTCTGCAAAAGAAGGCTGTCAATCCTGGCCACTGAAACACCAGTTGCCCTCCTGTTCTCATCTGTAATTCCATGTGTCCTTGGATACATAAAATGTTCCCAATGACTTGTAGGAGAGCCACTCAAGTTACATCGTGCAAGATTCATCATCCTTTTTCGTCCCAAGTCTAAGCAGCACAAACACGTTGCCATCCCCAGAATAGCAGCGCTTCTTGGCTGGGTTTGTGCAGCCCTATTCTTCATCCTGGGAGAGGTGCCGGCAGGGAAGTGCCCAGGCCAGCTACAGCCAAGACTGATTCTGTTACAGCAACATAATCCTCAGGGTCACACCCATTTCTGCTAACAGTTGTGGATCATTCTTGCTACTGATGGCAGCATGCATTTGGCATTTTAACTTACAATAGCTTTTTAAACATACTTAAATAGAAAAGTTGAAGCAAGGGCTACCTGCAGCATCTCCCCCTCCAGGAGCAAGGTGCTAGTTTGATCACATGGACACTGCTAGGAGAGGTGTTCCACTACACTTGCCCTCCCGTTCTCCATGCCAAGATTAAATAGTTTTGTTGGTACAGGAGAGGCCATGCCAGCTGTTTAACTATGAAAAAAAAAAGGAGCAGCATGGGGAAAGGACAACAGAGACAATTTGGGATCCAGCATTTGTTATTAGGTCACCGGGTTCCCACATACTGTTGCGGTCAAACTCCCTCTAGTTTCCACATAAAGCTGCTGTTGGCAGAAGCTCTTATCCCAGAGATAACAGCTCTGCTTGGACCCAAACTAACCCATCTAACTCTGCCAAATGAGTCTCAAAATACATTATCCACCGTACCTTCCTAGACTGACAGTCTGCAAGCAGGTTTTCTTCTGGGGTTTCACTATTTTATGTACCAACAAATTAGAAAATAAAAGAAATTGTAACTTTAACCTGGAATTCAGCTGAAAACCCAAGCTTTAAACCTGTCTAGGTAGACACAACAGCTTTTTTACAGATGCAATGATCTCTGTGCTGTGAGAACAAGTGATGTATACTGCTGCTTATTTAAAAAGATGGATAATATAAACTATTTAACATTCTCATGCAACAAACAGTTAAGGTAGAACATTTGATGACGAATACAGTGAGTGGTGTTTCCATGTGTGGCCCCCACTATGAGATGGGACACGCAGCACAGGATTATGTTCAAAATTGCAGTTTTTTCTCCTGAAACCAGCAAAGCTATGCAGTCAGGACTCAGATAATTTGGCAATCTCCTGTAAGCAGAAGAAAGGAATACTCCTCAGCATAATTCATACTCTTGAAGAAACCCCAAATGATTGCCAAGTCAAAAATGTCACAGAATCATAGAATTGTTTAGGTTGGAAAAGACCCTTAAGATCATTTGAGTTCAACTGTTACCTCAGCACTGCCGAGCCCACCACTCATCTATGTCCCCAGCTGCCACACCCACCCAGCTTTTAACTACCTCCAGGGATGGCAATTCCACCACTTCCCTGGGGTAGCCTGGTCCAGTACTTGACAACCCTTTTCAAGAAGAAACTTTTCCCAATATGCAACCTAAACCTCCCTTGGCACAACTTGAGGCCATTTTCTTTGATCCTATTGCTTGCTGCCTGGGAGAAGAGGCCAACCCCCACCTGGCCCCACCCTCCTTTCAAGCAGTTGTAGAGAGTGATACGGTCACCCCTGAGCCTCCTTTTCTTCAGGCTGAACCCCCACCTCCCTCAGATGCTCTTTCCAGGACTGATTCTCTACACAGTCATGGATTCACCTGACACAGCACACGCATTCAGCAGGTAACATTTAAGAGCACGCTTTCTGCAGTACACATACGCACACACAACAGACTCCTCCATCCTCTCCAGAAAGCAGCATGCTAGTGTCTGGTTGTGATTAACACCGCCTCTGAGTAATGCCACATGTTAACGGCCTGTTCTGCTGATGACTCAGCCCGTGGCTGCAGGACGTGTGCAGGGCGCTGATGAAGCCAGCATCAGAGTTCAGCGAAAGAACAAGCCATCAAGTGCCGCAGGTTTGGCTTGTAGCCAGCAGCAGCACTCTGCCTTGCCAAGCAGGCAAGTGTGTGTGTGTTTTCCTCACCTTCCTTCACTAGCTGTCTTTTTGAAGACATCTGCACTCAATTCGGTTTCCTGGCATGCAGTAAGGCTATGTTAATCAGCGAGACAAAAACATACTGCACAGGAGCAATTAACCTTCTTCAAATGTCCCTACAATGGCCTCATGGCAGTTTCTAGATGATTAATCTTATTATCGGACAGAAGGAAGTAGAAGTCTAATCTCCACAAAGCCTCTTATTTTTACTGGGCAATATAGCTCAGCCAGAGACAAGAAACAGGTGCAGGAACACACAGGGCTCTGGAAACTCATCAACTAATGAAAAACAAACTGACTGATCTCCAGCGAAACACTTCCTGCTCAAATGTCATCTTAGAAGAGTTAAAGTCATTTGTACCCCTCTAGTTTAAGGATGCTAAAGCCATGTTTTGCAGTTACTACAGAACTACATGCAACAAAGACAGCTCTGAGTACAGCAGGTGTCTGAACCAGGACAGACACAAGGCCAGGGTTTACGGTATTTTGAAGTGGCTTGCATATGAAGGATTTGATTTGTACTTGACTTGTCACCTGCCCATGTGGGAGGTTGCCAAGAATGAAATCCATACACACAAAGCCCCAAGACAGCTAAGGTTCATAATTTCCTTTTCAAGAACTTTCCAGACAAGTTCTTTTGCATGGATTCAGAAACATACGCCACAGGCACTCCAAAAAGTATTATTTAAGCCACCTGAAGTTAGTAACTTCAAAATAAAGAATTCTTTACTTTCTTGCCAAAGGCTGAATTTTTTCCAAGCCTAGTAGGTTAACTAAACAAGGTCTTAAGCCAAGTCTGTTCAGGGCATCTTCTACTATCTTGTGTTCATCTAGAGAGTTGTATTCTCTAGTGTGACCTATTACCTTTTTTACAGTTAATGAGTTGAGAATTCCTTCTGACTACCACCGTTTACCCAGGTTGCAGCAGAACACTCCTTACACACATGGGACAGAGGTAAAAGCTCAGACAGCTTCAGATGCCTGACAGATGACTGTAATCTAGTCAGTAAAAATTATAAACAATACATATTTCTACACACTACCAAGGTTTTTCTCATCTCCAGGTCTGTCCTTGTGAGGTGTCAGTATCACATTATCATGTTGCTCAACAAAACCACATGAGAAGATACTGGATGAGAAGGGTCTGACTGAGCCCAGAAGGGCAAATCAGACTTAGGGTGCTCTCTGTATAGCAGTAATTGCTTCACTGGACTATGGAAAGAGTGGGTTTGGGTTTGAAATGCTATTAGGAGTGGACCCATGTAATTCTGGAGACTGCCAGTCATAATGAGCAAAGGCACTTTATTATTTCTTTTCAAAAACCCAAACAGCTGACAGGAAGTCATACCAGATTATAGTCAAACCAAACATAATACTTTTACGAACTCTTTGTACTTACATAGGTAAGACCAGTAAGCAGGGGAGAGGAACCAAACAGGTTTAGCCATTAAAAAACTGCATGACAGATCAAAACTGAACACCAAGTTTCTGAAATAGCTTTATTTTAAAAAAAAGCTAAAAAAATACCTACATCATACCGAAGAGCAACCCCTTTTGTGTGTGTGTAGTTGTAGGGGTTTTTGTTTCGTTTGAATAATCTGCCCCCTCACTGTTGATGTTATACGATTGCCAAGAGAGAGTGAAAAAACTAAAAATGCAACCAAGAAAGCAAATTAAGGTCTGTAAAGATCATGGAATGTACATATGTTAGCAACTTATGTCCAGTACTAGATCTTAATATTATAACTACATTAACGATAAAATTCCATGAGTTAATGCCTTCTGTGTTACCACGTAGCAAGGAGAGAACAACAAAATCAGTCTTTCATGTTACAAAGCTTATGTGAAGAGTGAAGATAATTTGTCCTAGTTGACCTGGAACAATTTCAACTAAGATATATTAATCTCCAACTGTAGCATTTCTGAATTGATCTTAACACTAATATCTACTGTCCCCTTTCTTTCCTCACTCTTCCCTCTCTGTCCCTAAAAAATAGGGAAAAATAAAAAGGAATTTGAAAATTCAAGATGATCTGCTGTTTTGTGCTTATGGGCCCAACTACACTTGATCAGTGTTTAAGGGTCTTGTTTACTGTATTTTAAAATAGGCTTTGCACATTTCATTAAATCACACATTTTATTACGGATTTTTATAAGGTTTATAAATTTAAACTATTATAAACCTTATAAATTCTACAAGGTTTATGATACTTTAAATGTAACTAAATTTAAGTAGCATCTTCTTTTCAGAACCCACTTGTCAATAGGTTCATTTTAGACACGACACACAAGCCAAGTACCATATTAAGTATTCTTAGGCACACTGAACATCCTTCTACTCCTTGTCCCAGTATCACCACCCTTACAACTCCTACTGAGAAATCTTTAACTGTACCAGAGAAGCAGCCTACAAAAGCAATGTCCCTTGTGCAAAGTGGGCAAATAAATATTCAATTTTTGTACTGGGTAGCTAACAGATCTTCTGTTGACACTTAGATGGAAAGAGCATACTTACTGCTAAGAAGAGCATGCAGTACATGGAGAATGAAGAATGGCCAGAATAAAATGATAGTCTGTAAGAGAAAAGATCAGACATCATCAGTTTTCTTTTACAACATTCAGTCTCCAGTGATACTAATCTATATTATACAAGTGAACTGGTAAAATGCAAACATGTCCATACTATTCTTCAAGGAGGCTCTAATCGCACACATCTGACAACAAAGCTTTTGACAAACAGCACAGACTTCACTACTCAGTAGTTATCCTTTTCCAGAGTTAAGCTGATCTCCACATCAGGCAGTAACTACTAGACCTTTGACTGAAGTTCAAACAGCAAGGGAACATCTTCAAAGACACAAATCAAGTGTCCTTTAATATTTCATCTTGACAAATGCCAGAATAGTTTAAATATAATTACTCCTTAAAATTCCTTATCTTATAGTCACTGTACATGTATGAATACAAATGACATTAACTGCCCCAAACCAATTACTTGCGTTTAATCACCATCAAGAGGCAGTAGTTAACAACTCATATCTAGTAGTTTACATTACATATGTACACCTTTGCTTAAAGCATGATTCACACAGAGCCTGATTATTTATCATTGAAGGGTAGGGGAAAAGGCAGGAATGCAATTTATTAGCCACCCAACTGCAAAAGATGACAACTCATCTAATATTTATAGAAATTATTCGTACTTGGTGATCTCATTTAAAGTGCCAACACTGCCTTCAACTCCCCAAAGGCTTTTATCAGGTCCAGGCTGAAGGGACTTGACAGCTGACACAGACAGTCCAGGATGCCTTTGGCCAGGTCCCCCCTTGCACACCTGGTTTTGTGAGGAGCCACAGCTGTAAAATAAATGCCACCCACCTCTTCAACAAGAAAAAGCAAAATGAAAAGATATTTCTCATTTAGTCTTAAGCAGGGAGATGAAAGAACTGTACTTAGCAGTACTTTTTCCATTTTGTGCACAGAGCCCTGTAACCGTGCTGCTTCACAGGCCACCAGCCAGGTCTTGGCCAGGCTTCCGTGCAATTCAGCTACACAAACAGAACACTCCTCCCTCAGCAGTGTGGCATACACAAACAAGGCCAGCTTAATAAAGTTTCATAGCTCTCCAGACCAATTGCTACCATGTCCAGCAGGTTCCTGTTTTCGTGCCTCTGCCAGGCAGAGACCCCGAGGCCAGGGAAATTCTCGGTCAAGGGAAACATTTCTGCTCTTTGGACTAGGAGGAATGAAGGCAGCTCCTATGTGCAGCAAGATAATGAGGTTAAACATACCCTACTCAAATACCACAAAGAAGGCAATGAAACAGGCTCATGCACAAGTGAAACTGCAAAACTTCCTGAATTAATTTGCACATACAACATTCAGAAACTGCATCAGAAAAAGCCTACATAGGTTTATTCCAGAGGTTTTAGAGCTTTTGGTTTGTTGTTGATTTAAAACACTGGCAATAGGTTTTGGTTTCAGAGGTACTAAATAAGCAATCTGAAATAAGATGACTTTGTTTCACCAACTGGTATTTTCCAGTTAACTTCTTAAAAAGAAAAAGTTTATTGACAATGTACTATCTTCAGATGTTTGAAGTTCAAAACCATTGAGATTACACTGCAGTTAGACATCCCTTTTCCACTCTTGTACTCTAACACTTAGCATTTCTGGGCAGGAGTCCACTAGGAAAGCCAATACAACAAGCATTTTGAAGAGCGCTGTCCTTGAAATATGTTATCTGAGAACACAAAGCATGCTGTTCTACAGAAGATGCAGAATAAGGAATTCCTGGCTCCTATGACAATATTTTATCCAATAGCTCTGGAGCTGTTCCTGCTGGCCATAACATGACATTTCCCACAATTATTGAAAGCAACCCATTGCCAGCTGAAGGAGTTTAGAAGACTAGTAAGTGATAAAAGGAAAAAACACCATTCTTTAAGTTTATTTTGGAATTCCTATACCCTTTTGAAAGTGTTGTTGACTACTGGTCTTTTTTGTTTCAGGAAAGTATTAGCCTAAGGTAACATTTAGAATGCCTTGTCCCACATTGAAGAGTACGAGTTCTAAATGCATTCTTATTAGGCATAAGTAAGTATGCTGTACATGACTGAAAATATTGTGCTTAGCACATGAATTATTGCCAGAAACACAACTGGGACAAACTATTGATCCAACTTGCACATTGTGCAATCCCAGTGAAATTTCTTTGGTAATACTGTCTCTAGACATCTTTGAAAAACAGACATTTTTATAAAAAAACCTTAAAATCCTTTCAAACACGAAGACTGACAATGAAAAAGTTTTGCAACAACTCATCAACACATAGATAATGTCTTCCCAAAGCCAGGAGAATGTGATGTCTATCATACCAGCCAAACTTGACCAGCCACTTGGACAGCCCAGGCTTCTTTGTGATCCTACTGCAAGTGCTGGTTTGCTGTGAGCCAGCAGTATAATGGTATAGACAACTCTCCAAATCCCTACCTTTCACCAGTGACAGAAAGACTGCATTATCCCAATAGGAATTCACACATCAGATTCCAAAACATCCTTTTCAAAATAGTATTAGGACATGGCCAATTCTGACATTAAAAAAACAGTTTTCAGAGGTCCATGTCTTTCAGTCCATCAATACCGACCTCACGTATCTCCTCCTACGTTAGGAACAGGGCTTCATTTTAACAGGGAAAAAGCATAAAGCTTTAATTACTTCCACTTTGAAACCATATTATTCCCAAGTTAGAAGAATGCCTTAAGTAGTAACATAAAACTAGCTTCAGGTCTCAGTTGAGGTCTAAAGTATACTCCTAGTTTCCAATGTACACAGAGCTGGACATCATAAAATGGTCTTAAAACAAGGTAACTTAAGGGCTGTTTAGCTTTCTTGAAACTTAGTTTTGCCATGAATTTCACATGGTTTCCAATAAAGACAAAAGTAAAGACACAATGGTTTTTAAAAAGGTTGCCATAAGACTGACTACAATTTATCACTATGGTTTATTACTGTAAGTCTGCATTTTTAAAGAATACCTGGAAGAATAATCAAACAATTCCTACAAGAAGCATATCAGCTCAACCACTTTGTTATTTTAGCCAAGATTTCTAAGCCCAGATAAGCAAGACCAAGAGAGATTGCCTTGCAGGGCTTGACACTGATAACCTTCTACTACTTTCCATGCACAAGGCCAGCTTAGCCTAGGGAGCAGAGCTGTCCTGAAAGGTTATGTTTCTTCACTTAGTAGAAAAATGTAACACAGCACACAGCACATAAAAGGATCACTTGTCTTGGACTGTGGCTTACAAGAAAGATCATTCATTAAGAAGTTCTGCTTGGCAGTATTTTGTAGAGTGCACGATTTCTTAAGTGAATTACTGCACACTGGAACTCAGTAAACAAGCTTGTTGTCTTGTCTTCATTTAATGTCTTTGTATGAACCCCTGGATGTGTAGAAACTTTAACACAAGTGCAGGAATCTGACAGGGAAATTAATAGCCTTGGGAAACACAAGACTAGAGAACAGCTAAACACATATGGTACAGTGGAGCATTAAATGGTGAGAAATTAAAGTAAATGACAGTAGAAAGAGATAAGCCACAAGAAAGGGTATCCTGTGGTGCCACAATACACCTGGCAGAGGCTGACGGCTAAGGGAATCTTCCCAGTGTAACTACAGAATTATGGAATGATCCCTTGGAGGAAAAACAGGCATCTCAGCACTCTCAGCACACTCCCATATCAAAGCAAATAAATACACCCAACTGGATTAGCCAGAAAGTCCTTTCCATCTTCAAGTTCCCTGGATTCTCCCAGTCTGACTCAAAGCTTCCACTGACATGTGTGTTACTCATTCCATGATCTGGAGGGGAATAAATGCCAGAGTGCTGCAGCTCAGCATGCCTATGTTGAGTAAGCCAATGCCTGTGACAAGCAAGCCACATAAAATGCCAGTGAAATATTCCTAGTACTTCAGTGCCATGGTTTAGTAAAGTCCTGGTTCTATGCTTAAGCACCACATTCTTCAAAGTCAATTTTCTCTTTATTCAACAATCAACTTGTTGTCCCAGGACTCACTCTTGCCTTATGTGCTGGACTTGCACTTCTACAACTTGCAAGATCAGTGTGGGCTGAGAGGTTTGAAGACTCTGAAATTAAGCATTTTTGTCTTCTACAACTTGCAAGATCAGTGTGGGCTGAGAGGTTTGAAGACTCTGAAATTAAGCATTTTTGTCATTATTGCAAAGGAAAGTTTAAATAAATACACAAGCAGTTCACCTACTGAACAATATCAGGAACTACTCAGAACCCCACTTTCAAAAGACAACATTCCCAAGTTCTCCACTTTCTTCCTTCTCTGCCAGTAATTGTACCCACACTTCAGTACAAAGCCATATACTTAGACATAGGAAAACGCTGTTAGAGTCTTTCCAATTCAGTAATCCTCATCTGGAAAATTTTATTGACAGGTTTTTCAACACAAGATGTAACATTCAATAGCAAGTATCTTGTGCAATTCCCTAATCATATCTGAGATGAAGGGTGGATCCATTCAGCCCTGCTTTAAGCAGTAGCAGATAGTGAGGAAACTGCCAATGCTGACATTTAATACACATGATTTAATACCGTGACCATGTTTTTGCAGACTTACCACATTTTTCCTTTTACAGTCTATCACACACAATTACATTTCCCTGCTTACCCTACTGACATAAACCTAATCAACAGGGTTCTAAGAAGAGATTGGTATGTTCTAATTTCTAACCATCTTCCTAGACTCCAGCCTTTGAAACAAATGCTGAAGACCATGCAAGAAACAGGCATATAATGTAACTTTTTCCCAAGCTCAGGATCAACCTCAAGTAGTTTTACTCAGCATTAAGTATTATGAGGGTTGTCCTCACAGCTAGACTGACCAGATTCTGAAGTTGGATAAAGCTTCTGCTGGCATAATTTGATGGGTGTTTGTTTCTTTACTCTCTGGGAACTGAAGAAATTAACTGATGATACATTCAAGTGTGCAGATATTCTGTATATTCTATTTGAACAGAAGTATTACACACTGATGGAACAACCTAATTGAGCAATGACTACTTAAGTTAGCTATTTTGCATCTGACAGCAGAAGTTTTACATCAGCAGCTACCAGGGGAATAAACTTGATTGCAAAATAACCAGTAATAAAAAAAATTTCATACTTCTACTGTTTTTTCCCCTTTTTAAACAAGCAGCAGTCAACCTGCACATGGAACTTCCAAATTTTTTATATTTTTCCTAGGGAGCAAGAGTTACCAACTCCTGTCATTCATTCCACACACAAACATTTACATTTTGAGCTTTCTATATTCCAAAGTCCAACCAAATTCTATGCTGCAATTTCCTCATGCACATTGCAAAACCATTGCAATACAAGTTATCTTTCATCAGTTCTGATTTTATCATTCCATTTAACTCAATGCACAAAAGGAAAGTTTAACTTTCCACTACATTTCTAGTTAGCCTCCTCCAAAAGGGAAGAAAATAAAAATTAGGGCTTTGTTTACTTCTGTTCTTAGTATCCCAGGAAAAGAGTAAAAATGAAAATAGCAGCAAGGGATACTCAAACCAACATTTCTAAAGAGTAACAGTTTGCTCTCACATGCACCAGATTACAGGTTCCTATTCCATTTATTATGTCTGCATAACTTATCCACATAATACCTTTTTGATTGGCAGTAATGTTAGTTTACATAAAGGGAATGAAGAGAGAAAATTATAATCTCTATTAAATCAGGGATTTATGTGTTATTCCTTCTTTAAGGAACTGCTTTGGGCAGAAGTGCTTGGCAAATGTGCAGAACACATTCTTCAGCAGATTCTTGTAATCTTTGAAAGGGAAAAGGAAAGGAGGCACTGGGAGAACAGTTCAGGGGATACCTGTTCCTGCAGTACTATTTGATTGATACAGTTATACACACCCAAAGTTTTATCTCAAGAGACTTTTTCCTCCTGTTACCTTAGATATATGCTTTGCAAACAAGTGAAATTCTGTGAATGAGGAGATGCATCTACCTGCCTGGTTGGCCACAGCTAGCTTTCAAATAGTTTTCAGGATGCACTGAACACAAGGTACATATTTTGATTTCCAATGAACTTAAGCATGATAAGCAAGTGAAATGGATTTCAAGGCCAGCTTTGTCTGAAAACCAATAAAGGGGGAAGCATTTTAATATCAGTCATGAAAATGAACGTTACCTATCACTAGACAAAAGGTCCAGTTCACACTAGGGCAAAGAAGATGTAAGATCACAAACAAGATCCAGATTGCAGAACTGCATCTCAGTTGATGAGAGCATGTTCACCTTTGGATTTCAATTCTCCCCACCACCAGTTAGCTTCTTTTGCAAAGGCAGCTCCTTTTGCTCCTAGATAAAGTATTTCAACATGCACTGCCAGCCCAGAAGCTTCCAAGGCTTAAACATTTAAAGGCTTTTATTCACTACCATTTCTAATTTTTCCTTCCATGTAAAATAATGTGTAGTTGCCCTAACTAAGCTCACCTTTTCAGATGTGATGAATAATTTCCTTAGGACTGTAAGTGTTCCCGAACCAGCCAGGTTATATCTTGAATAACAGTAATGGCATAAGGGTGAAAGTAGTGTTTAAAGAAAAAGCTGCACCATCTGAATAGTAGTACGTGTGTGACCATCCATTCCTTTCAAATGCCTTGGTACCCAAGCTGGTTCCGTTTTGTTTTTCTTTGCGTGTACATTTTCAGAAGTGAAAACTAGCAAAGTGGCCTCCAGTGAAAGCTCCTATACATAGAAATTTCAGTAGAGCAGAGCACTTCACAGGTTGAAAGATCCATAAAAGAAATAATCAGTGCTATACACAACACACCAGTATGCCCCTAAAAACAACACATATTAAGTCTCTGACACATCAGAAATTTCTGATTCATGATGCCGATGGAAACTGCCAGAGGAGAAGTAATCCATTTAGTTATGCTTGAATCATTAAATGCAGTTTGGTTTTCAACAAAGATTTAAGAAGTTTCAAACCAGAATATTGCTACATTTTATAAAAGCCATATAATTTTAATGCAAAATACTTCATTATAGAAATACTCCCAGTACTGACAGGCAGGGAGACAGATAAGGAGAAGGAGAGGCAGGTTATTTAACAGAGATGAGTTAACTTAAAGCAAATGTTCAGTCTCTTGACTTAAGTTTAAAAATTCCAGGGCAAACCAATTGCTATTTAATGAAACAAGGGAAAATAAAAGCATTCATTAAAATAGAAGTAAATAATGTGTAAGCCTTGGAAATTTTGCAGAAGTTTTTTGGGTTTGTAGTTGTTTTTTTTTTTGTTTTAATACAGTTACAGTCTTGAAGGGGTACGTAGTACAGACAACACAAGAGTTTCAAAAATTTGGTTGAACTTCAAACAAAGTTTTATGGGTTAGTGCCAAATCAGCTGTGTGGCATGGGTGCCCTGCCACTGGCAACTGCTCAGTGATTTAACTGCATTCACAGCAGATGCAGGGCTACAACCTAAGAAACAGCTATGAACAAAGCTGACAAATTCCTGGCAAATGATTGGTAGTGGGCACCACCTTGGCAATTGTGTTGAAATAAATTATCAAGGTCAAAACAGTCAGCTCTAATTTCCTAAAAACTTCCTTTGAAGATTACATTTTGAGTTTGCAATGGCAGACTAGACACAGCTTGTTTTGAGCACAGTCAGCATGGGAGCAATACATCAGCTGAAACAGGGAACTATTTTTTTCTTTAGACATCTGAGTTGTAATATGAATCTGTACATTAGTAATACAATAATAATTATGAACCTTGACAACTGCTTGTTACCACAAACAAAACTGACAGACTGAAATTAGGGAACTACAAATATCCGAACTTAAATTTAACTTAAAAGGAAGTGTTTCACACACATACACATCCTTGCTAGCTGTACAAGTCTGCTTCGGGGGCCAACAAAGCTCAGACTGCACAGAGTGCCTCTGAAGTAGCAGCCTTCTACAATATGGCATAGTATGTACCACTTCAGGTTCAAAGGTTTAACTTCCATGTATGTGCTTAGTTAGCTGACAAATAATCCAGGAAGAGCAGTTTCCT
Source organism: Machaerirhynchus nigripectus (assembly GCA_013397975.1). Classification (NCBI taxonomy): domain Eukaryota; kingdom Metazoa; phylum Chordata; class Aves; order Passeriformes; family Dicruridae; genus Machaerirhynchus; species Machaerirhynchus nigripectus. The sequence goes on along the minus strand of VZRQ01004343.1, from coordinate 120,690 downwards.
GGATGTATTCCTGGATCTGCTTTGTCAGGAGGTCTTCAGTGTTGCTCCAAACCCAGAACTCTGAACTTTTAGGTCCCACCCCTATATCCGCACTCAGCAAAAGAAGCTAAAAAAAGCAATATCTAACAAAAATATTTAGAAGTTAGTGATTGTATTACTGTGACAAACCTGCACTGCTCAGCTAAAATATAATAAATACTGCATTTAAGAAAAATTTGTAATAAACTCAGGAAGCCTAAGCAGGTAGATTAAGGAGCCCTTTCACACACACCCTGGACAATTATACATGGGAAAAAAATATTACACTGTACAAGAATTTGTACTGAGGAGAATTAGTTTACCCAGTGTTAAAGCAACAAGATACAACAAATTGTACTGCAAACTTCAACCAAATTTAGCATCATTAGAAGAGAAGGCCATTACCAACCTACATGAATATGCTGGCATTCAATTCATCTTCTAAATAATCATACCACTGCTCTGTTCCTCTTTTTCATTCACTTGCCCCATTAAGGGAAAAGATGAATTTTTGTGAACAATAAATAATGTTTTTGTTCCAACTTCATTCTAAAGCTCTGAAATATTAAACCATGTTCTCAGATTTGGTTAACAACATGATTCAAACTCCAGCTACATTAAGGTCTTAACAGCAAATTCGTCATAATATATACTAGAGGAGATAATTAAGGCAACCACTTGAAGTACATCCACTGCCAGTACCCATTTGCAGATCACCCACACTACTTCCATTTGTTCAGAAACAGAGGTTAAGCAAAACATGGCATGTATGCACACAAGCAGTGCATGCACACACTCTTAACTGCTCACATAGAAACTTGCTATCATACCTAAAACTGCTTGCATGAAGGGTTAGTCTTTCAAAGGACTGTTTAGACATATATTTTCACATCCTTCACTAGAAAAGATCTGGACCCTCACTTCCCATTCCCAGCTTTGCAGTGTATTGACCGTGGAAGAACATGTTATGCTTATGGCCTCCCATCTGCAACCGTTCCATGTCTAAGAGCAGGACACTTAAGCACTTTACGCTCCTGGAATAAAAAGGCTGCTTGATTTACATGACAAGTATAGATCACTGCTAAATGTGTATAACTGCCCTCCTTTCTTAAAGAGCATGAAATAATTGGGGGGTGAGATGTTTACTATATGCATCTTTTTGCTCTAATGAATGCTGCTCCCTCCACTTTCAGAAACAGAAAACTGAACTGTCTCCTTGTACAACACTGAAACTGCATTGTTATGGAACTAGTATCAATATTTCAGTTTCAAAAATATGAAACAGGGTTTGGAATTGCATTCCTAAAGACTAAGTTGTATTATATTTTTTGAAAACCCCAAAAGCTGGATCCAGAAATTATCTAGGTTTGAAATTCAAACCAGATTTTTCAGTTGCAGTCCAAAAGGACAGAAAATTCCATCACTAAGGGACATCTGGCAATTATAAAATCCAGATCTTATATATGAATGTAACAAAGTCCTCATATCTACATCCCAAAAGAAGAACCAAAACAAGCCAGCAATACCTCAACAGTAGATGTTCTAAGAGACAGGAATGCTTCCAAATCTGCACCTTAAATGAGAGCTCAATAAGTAAACTTCAGAGTAGAAGTTAGTGAATTGAATGTTTCAAGAAATTAAACCATATGTTGACCCTTCTCCTTTTAACTCATCATAAAGTGCAGCTGGAGAGGCATAAAAACAAAATGCAAATGCATTAAAGAAGGTCAGCAAGTAGAAAGATCTTTTCAGCCTCTCAGGTCTTCATGCTTAGTAGTAAAATTCAGAGAAGAGAGGTACTATCCAGCCACTGAAGATCTTACCATGATTACTTGAAAGCCAGACAAGCCCATGAGTCCATGAGACATGCATCCAGTGGTGCTGAAGAAGGCAGATGATGTCATGATGAGGCTGTCTAGATACCTTTAAACAGCTGTGTGAAGGAGCCAGGGTGTCCGTCAGATGGTTAAAAAAATGGATCAATATTCACAGGGCTTTGTCAGAAATCCACAGCTACCTCCACTGTAACAAGATCTCCACAGTCTTAAAGATGATGTGGACATCAATAATAATGGGCGGAAGGTAACTCAAAAGGGTAGAAAACGGTATTTTACGAGAAGCAAGAGAAACCAGCATATTTATGTTCTGAAATTATTTAATCCTTTTTTCTGGTGAGATTTTTCAAAAGTTTTTTAAAAATAGCTTTCATCATCATCAGTATAAAACCACATATTTCATGTTAATCCAAAACTATGAAGAATAACTTTATAACCCAATTATCAGGTATCTGAATTGATTCTTAAACTTGCACCCAGTAAGTTAGGATTTGTCCCAGTTAGTCTGTTTCAGAGACTTATGTACCCACTACAGAACAACAGAAAACCAGGTACACTGAACATGCAAGAGGAACACGTTAAACAAAAGCCTTTTGCTTTCAAGGGTTGTAACTTCAACACAGCATTAGCAAATTTCTGTTTCTCATTCCTTACTGAATACAGACACTGTAAACTTATTTTTCCTACATTACTATTGCAGGAAATTACTTTAAACCCAGAGAATTAAAAGAAGTATGCTTTAAAGCTTTGAAGTTCTAGGGAGGCATCATTTGCGTGAGCAAAAGATGTTACTATACCCTAGTATATTACTGTCCCTGTGAAATTATTCAGCAGACATTGAGAGAGAGTACAGCACACTTCATGCTACAACATCTATTTTTAACATTTTGTGGATAAAATATAAATTTAAATAGTATCATATTCAATACACCTGACCTTTATACAAGGCTTTAATGTGCAGTCTGTGCTGCCAAGTTTATAAAATGATATATACACACACACACACACCCCCCAAAGTGACAGCACAATCCTAAATTAAGTTCTAAAAATACTGTAAGCTCTATGTAGCACCTGCTACATTGTTTGAGAATTAAATAAGACTAATTCAAATATTCTTTCAATATTTGAAATAGTCTTATTTAAACTAGAATTTGGTTTTGGGGTTCTTTGTTGTTTTTGTAGAGTTTTTGTTCAATTTTGACTGGTTTTTTGCTGGGAAGGCTTAGGGAGTTGTGTTTGATTTTGTTTTAGTTTTTATTTGCTTGTAGAAAGAACTTATAAAACTGGAAGAGAAACACCTACCATTATTACTAAGTTCTCACCCTCCTCAAAAAAAATTGATACAACTTTTATTTAAATTGCATTTACTTTTTCTGAGATAAGATTTTACAGCCAATAGGAAATACTCATTCTTTGCTTAAGATGACAACTAACTGACCTTTACCAGGTTCAGGCTGGTCTGGTCAAGTGTGTCCTCCAGATTCTAGATCCTACTTCCTAGAGATTACAAATGCTTGTCTACACAAAGGCAACCAATGCTGAATTAGCAATTCCTGATTGCCAAAATGAATTGGGAGCCACCAGTTAATACTGTCACACTATGAGCTCGGTACATCCCAATGATACAGTCAGAAGGCACTGCTTGAAATCTTGAAGCACAATGTATTTCAGCTTAACTGAACAAATACCTTATAAAGTTGTCTTTTTTCCCCTCTCCCAGATGCTGAAAAATAATTCTATTCCAGAGCAATCAAGTGTTCGTATACTAGAGGAAAAGAGCAGCACTTGATGTTCTCCTTTGTTACTCTACTAGACACTCAAGCCTTGCTGTTTACACACTCATTTCAGACAACCAGCAACTTACAGCAAAGTACACTCACCAAAGGAACACTGAAATACTAATTCAGAGCTGCTGCCACTGCTGACCATCTGTGGTTTCTGTTCAGCCTTTTGGATGCAGGAAAGGTAACAGCATGTATGAACAACCTGCCATGTACTGGTTAGAGCAGACAGGTTTGGGAAATATGCCTTAGCTAACAATAACAAATGGAGAAGCCATCATCTGTCCTATCTGCCTACCTCTCCTTGAGGAATTTGGGTATTTTGCCAACCTAGTCAAAGCCAGGCAAAGGTATGCAGTGGAAAGCCAGAAGAAAAGGAAGATGAGCAAAAATGCAAAAGCCAAAGAGGTCAAAGGTTAGTAAACACTGCTCACTCACACCCCCACTTGATCAGGGTTACAGCCTGGCACACCTACCTGTTTTACGGAGCCCTGCTTTGCCTATTTGAAAGGGAAAACAGCCAACTGACTAGTCATTATCTTTAGAAGGTGCTCAGGAAAGTACCTTAAAGACAATTCAGCAGCTTTAAAGTACATACTAGTACACTAAAAGTAACATGCTAATTGCAAGCACCAGTGACAAGAGAACACCACGACTTTGATCTCTCTTCATTCATAGGCACTAAAACTTGTGCTTCTACATCAAATTTCCTTTTCTGTAACTAAAACAAGGCAAGTCAGGCACCCTTATTGAGTTACTACTCTTAATATTTATTTAGAGGGAATACTACACAGCTCCACACAAAACTAGCTGACATCAAACCTAGCAACAACTCCATAAAAGCTTCTGATGGCATTTCTGTACAAGTCACTCATCTCAGGGATATGCCATTGAGTAGCTCATTGCAAGCTTCTGTGTCTAGCTTAAATTAAATGCCAAACACTGCCTGAAGGAAGGATTGACTTACAAAGAGGCACAGAAAAAAGGTACAGTTTATAACGTTAATATTTAACTAGCAATTTTTTATATAACCAGTGATTTCCATGCATATTTTAGAGATCTTCAAGTGCTACAAACTTGGATGTATATATGCCAACTCTTACACGCATCTTTTAACAAATATGAAAGAGATTTACTAAGCACACAACTGTGCTTGTGATCATCTCATTTGCTGAGCCACCAGTAATGAAAGTGCAAACATACTATAAAAGTCGTCAAGGAGAACCTAAGGTATTTAAAACTGAGGAGGACTGCTTTCAGCTTGATATACAGCAAACAAGATGCTTCAGTCAGCAAGAACTGTCTTATTAACCTTAGGTTAGAAAGTGAAACCTTACTGAAACTAACTGTAACTCATGGGCACTTTACTCATTTAGACTATCAATCCTAAATCCATTGGTTTATATTCCTAATAAAGCATGCATGTATTGTAATATTGTTCTTTCCACTTTACAATAAAAATGAATTACTATCTTTCTCTCATGCCCCCATGTTATAACAGTAGACGTATGCAAAGAGTTGGAAACATCAGGTTTACATAAAACAGTACTGGAACATAATATGCAATATGCCTGCCTAAAACATTCTCAGTCTCCAACCATAAAACTCACAGGCTTCCAGAAAACACAGGCTGTTTTCTTGAGGTTAGTCTTCCAGAAGTTCCTGCAAATGGTGTTTTGAACCCACTTTGAACTAAACTTAGACATCCCAGTACTATAAAGAACTTACAGAGCTTACTCCTTAATCTTCATGTGGTAAAAAATTAACTACTGCAAAGATTTCCCCTTCCAGTTTTACTGCTAAGGAGGAAATAGAAACAGTAGAAACACATAGAAACAATTGATTACCTAATTTCTCTACCACTTCCAAAGTATCCTTTGGAACCTCCCATCTTACACCCATCTCTTCAACACACACACACATTTCGTTTATTTCAGAACAAGAAGTCTGATCTACTCAGGGATGCTGCATATCAAAACTATTTTATGTTTTTGATTAGTGAAAAAACCGTAAGAAGAAATGAGAAAGGAGGAGACAGCTAATCAGAAAATACAATATGAATAATGGAAGCACACAATGGATTTTTATATTGTTCTCATTGTTTTCAATGACATAATACTAGATTTGTCTTTTTGACTGTAAAAATTCATTCAAGCATGAATCTTTAAAAATACTCAAATGCAACCCCAAGTTTTACTACTATACAGGAATAATAGGTTCAATTCAGAACATATGATTTTACATGCAACACTATGATTGTCCTGTTTTCATTCTCTCTTTGCATTTCTACCTGCCTATTTAATCTATGCAAATGAGAGTAGATGGTAGTAGGTTTTCCACCAATAATTTTGTCAACAGATAGAGAAATTTATCTTTGGGTTACAAGTTGAGAGACTACAGACCTCTTCCAGCTTCCTGGAAAAAACTCCATGCAATCCACCTCTCTCCTCTTAGTGGGCTATTAACTGAAAGGTTAATGCCTTTGGGCACATGGCCTCTGAGTGGGCACATGACCCAAGATCATCGAAACCCAGTTTTCGTAGGAAACCCTGAAAGATTTGCTGGATCACTGCATCCAGGTCATACACCTCTACAGGACAATGTCCCACTTTAACCTATCCTACCCTTCTTTGACCACTCGCTAGCTTTTGGTTTACAGCTTCCTGCGCATGCAAAAGCCTCAGCTGAGAGCAGAAGCCCCACAAGCAAGCTCACGCTCAAGTGAACACTTCAAGGCAAGCTCTGACCAAATAGGAGAGCCCTCTCACATCACTCTATAGGGGAAACAGTAGCAACAGAAAAGGGGAACACAACAGTAGCTGGAAATACAAACTTAACAGCTGATCAGTTAAGAGATTACAAACAAATCTTGCTTCCAATACAGACATCTGAGATGTCAAAACACAGGGAAGAATACAAGGTAAGTGATCACTATGCCATTGTTCCCCCATACTGTTCTCACACAGGAAAAAATTTTTAAGCATAAGCTACCTCTTGTTTTTCAGCATCCCCAAAACCCAGAGAGATTATTTCAGGACTATTTCAGTCATCACGAACAAGTCAAATTTTATCCATGCCCCTCTTTACACTTAAGAAGCCCCTCTTTACACTTTTTAGATTCACGAAGAACGTAAACTAAAGACTTGGAGCTGGCTGGTACTGGCTCTGTGTGACATAGCAGCTTCTCAAAGAAGCCACCCCTGCATCCCCTGCCACCAATCCCTTGCCACACATACCCAGTGTACTACTCTACTGCGTATCCACACACTTGCTCCTTTACCATCAAGAGCCATTCACATTTCATCAGTGTTTTCCTACGGCTACTGAAAAATACCATACATGCTACTGGAAAATTATAGGGAACACATGGCAGAAGAGCCAAGGAGCACATAGGACAGTGAGCAAAACAACGCACATCTACTTTAAAACTACACAAAGAAAGAAGTTCTAACTAAGAGGGTATATGGAACGTCTGGAAAAAGAATGGCAAGGAGTCTCTATAAAGGTAAGGTTGCAGAAAGCTCAAGCAACGCCAACTATTCTGAACATACTTCTAACATTTCCAATAGCACTCAAAACACTGTGTTTATAGCACAATGACTAAAGTTTGAAGTGTCAAATACTTTATTCTTGTTTCCACAGTATATTGCTGCAATTGAACTGGCAGATAAGTATTTAAGATTAAAAACTTCTTAATAATGAGAAAAAATATTAGAGTAATTTTCTTAATAGTCCTGCATATATTTATATGGATGTGCAGTTTCTATTGCTTTCATTCCAAAACGAAAACATTTCCTTTGCTATTCTACATCCAATTTCTATGGTAGATTTAAAATTCTTCTCTTCACTGGGATGCAGACATTTTAGAAACACAAATAAAAGCCAATTGAAACGGAAAAAAAAAGACAATCACCCACATTTTCTAAATAAGGAGAAACAAACACACAATTAGGTATTTATCTATACATTAATAAAACAAGCTTTCACAAATTGGGAAAAAAAACCCCACTGTCTAGACAGGGTTTAGTGCTCAGAATTACAATAAATTTATTCTAGGAGAAGCACAAAACTTGCAGCAGCATTACCAAACTCGTTGTCCCAAGTTAACTAACATGTTACACAACCAAGTGTACAAGGTCAGTCAGACTCACCTTCCCTCACTGATTTTTGCTTTGTCTCCATGACAAGTGAAGTTCTCAATATAGCCCAGGCTGCAGTTGATCCGTGTCCAGTCGGGCTGGCACACAGCAATGAAGTGAGGACGCAGTCTGCCTATGGAGTACTTGGCAATGTCTGTCAGCGACTGGCTAGCTGCTGCCCCAAAAATGAAGGTCCCAATGGCTTTGTAAATAGTGGCTATGTAGTTATTTCTGACAAATGAATTCGAGTGCAAATTATTATAAAAGACCGAGAGAGTCTCTCCTAGGATTATCTGAAAGAGAAATAAGGACAACAAGTTAAGATAATAACTTTAAAAGGAAAGTATTAGACGATTCTTGTTAATACTCAGACATACAGGTTCAGAAATTAATTTTTTATAAACATTAAGCTGCAAATTTAAGTTTTCCAAGAGTCAGCAGTAGCCATGTCCAAACATTATGAACAGTTTCACACAGAAGAGAAACACTCTTTTACATTACCCTACTTCATGCTGAACTTAATCATATTATTTTCAGAATACTAATTAAAACAAAGCCTTCTCAGAATAACATTTAACCATACTACTTGGCATGGCCCTAATTAGAAACATTTTCTCCTGTATAGCTTCATTCTACATTGAGTCTTCTTCAACTAACTTCTACTGAGCAAAATTTTTCTAAGCTTGTTAGATTTTTCATGAAACCAGAAACTATTCTGAAGGGTTGAGACTTCATATCCAGATCTGAAAGGCCAGATGTTTTAACAGACACTTCCTATGCCTCATGAAAATTAAATCCTTTGGGGAGAAAAGAAAACTAATGAGAGTAGGGAAAGACAGGTCTTATTGAGGTCTTTCCAAGGATTTTTCAACCTACATGTCCAAGGTACATGTATCAAGTGTTGACAAGAAAGCAGATCTAATTTTGTTTTCTTGCAACTTCATCTTTCACAGAAAGTTTTTCCTTAGGCCAAATACAGAACTTCACTCCAGATAATTTGGATATTGAACTAGATGGTCCCATTCTGTACAGAAAGGATCAATTCATTCAGATAGTCAGATGTGTGGGGGACTGGATGTATATAAGTAAAGTTATCTTGAAAAATCATGTGAAAATTAACATCATGGCTCTGCCACTTGAGAGTGCTGGGTCCCAGATCTCAGCAAAGCAGAACTTTGGTGAATGAAGCCATTACTTAGACACTGCCACCCAGGTACACAGTGACAGCTCGTCAGAGGCTTTGCACATGAAGGCAAACAGACAATACCATCAAGATGTGTGACACTTTAGTTTTACACCCTTCACCATACCCAAGCATGGACTGAAGCAGAGAAATACCAGAACATGCACTAAAGCTGAGAAAGTTTTCAGTAAAGTACATAAACACCTAATCCAGAAAGTAACCTCTTAAGGAAGACGGTTGAGCACAAATAGCCATGACAGGCAAATAATTAATCCTTTTCAAAGAACATTGCTCCAAAACCTATAAGAAGGTTACTTATCTCAGTTGAGGTAACAAAAAATTAGTTGATGTCAACACAATTACTACACTGGACAGACATCAAAGAATGTTCATCTTCAATAATCTGACTCAGCATTGAGTAAAGGACACCAATATTTGCTTTTACCATCTGACTATGAAGCAGTCTTGACAGAAAAGCCTGATTTCACAACTAAAAGATGGTCCCTGATGTTGCAAAAGAAACTTGATTAGCTAAATATTCATACAGGCTCAAATGGAGATTGGATTAATTCAGAGGGAATACATCCATTAAAAAACTATATTCAGTGGAGCCTTTTCTGACTCAGGAAGTTCCTGAGCTGCAAATGGCTGGTAGCCAAGTACTGAGGGCAAAACATCAATCTTTCCATGCTCTATTCTGTTCCTCCTCACTCAACTGTTTTAACTGCTCTAGGAATGAGATAAGCTATATGGACTTCAGCTGTGACCCAGCACTGATGGTCTCAGGTAATACTGACTACCAAAGATATTAACAGCATGAAAAAAAATAGCCTTATCTTAAAGGCAGGATCTTTACCATAAACCACTTGCCAGTTAGCAGAACACACAATCCATCCGCCCCCGCCAAAATTTCATCTGCTTCAGAAGCATTTCTGTAAGTTTTTGAAGCAGCTTTTCCAAAAAGAGGGAAACCAGGCAAGTCACAGTTTCAATTCTCAGAACATACTTCTACACTTGCAAAAAAAATTCCACCCAAGAGCAAACATGAACTGCAAGTTGGCTTTTATGTTGGAAGCTTGATAAACGTCCATGCAGTCCCTATGCAAGGCAGAGTCAGATTATCATAATATCCCTCCTAACTTAAACCCATTAGCCCAAAGAAACATCTGGTCAATACTGAGGATTACATTTAGCTGTGCCTTTTCATTTTTGCCTCCTAAATATACTCTAATAAATATTTATATGACTAAAAATCTTACTTGGCATAAGAAAGTTTTAACTCTGTTCAAAGTGTGGCTCTGATGAGCTTGGATGCCACCCAACAGAACCATCAGTGGAGGCTGAAGCTTTTTAGCACATCTGGACAGGGATCTTGAACGGCCTTTGTAGGAACTGAACTGCAGTCCCATCAGACTCAGGACATGAAATGGTTAATTGAAGAGGTCCAACTGTCCCCTCTGCTCATGAGGACATGTCCCAGCTACTTTTTGCCCCGGTATCCTTCTAGGAGCCATTTGCACTCCATGTAGTCAAGGAAAGCTGCTGTTTCCTGCCAGGCTAAGGAATTTCACTAGCTGATCCTGGCTGAAACAAGCCACAAGAGGTGGCAACAGACAGGGTAATAGTGGGAACTCAACTTTTGTCCACACAAAGTAAGCTGTTATGTTAGCTCAGCTGACAGCATATAATTATTAGGGATAGAGAGTCACTGTATGCTTGAGACAGTTAAGCTGAGCTAGGAGCTGTGGTCAGAGAGAGATTCCAAATTGGTAGCCACAGAGACAACCTGTCCAGCTCACTGATCTGGTGTGAAGGGGAAGAAAGAAGAGAAGTACCCTGTTTTCATCCAGGTTAGGTGCAGTATGAAAGTGAGCCCCTGCAGTAATTTAAATACAAATGGGCCCAGAGTTTTATCCTGACCTTCAGGGAAATACCCAGGGAAAAACTCCACATTGACTTATTCTTTTTACTCTACTTATGCTTTTGATAACATCTAACTGGAAGCCATAATCTTTCTCTTAAATTGGTTAGTATCTGTTGTTACACTTCCACACACAGAAGTACTCCCAAAGATTTTGTGGCAGATTGTGGTGGTTTGAATGCTGAAAAAATGCTGACTTAATAGTCATGCACACTGATATTCTGAAAGTAGCAGGTCCCAAAATAAAAAGACTTAAGACAGTCTCTTAATGTATTTATACATTACTACTTATGTACTCATTAGTGTTGTTTTCACCAAATACAGTAAGAAGTTTTTATGCCTCAGAGTATAGAATTAAGCCACCATAGTTCTAAGGTTCTAATGCATTCTTTTTCTGTTCTATAATTGTAGCTCTTTGACCTCAGTTAAAGAAAACCTTTTAGTTATTCTTGCCAGACCGTCATTTCTACTTCTTTAGCACCTGGCCTAAGGACATTATTTTAAGGTTGAGAAATCTTATAGAATACAGCTTTGTAAGTCTCTATTAACAGATTGCCCCTCCTCCCTCTCCCCCACCCCCACTGAAATCAAAAGCAATGAAGAAAAGTTTAACTTACAACAATTACACTGAAAGGAATAATTATTCCTGCTAACAATTTATAAGAAATGGTGTCCTCTTTGTATGGATACCGGATGGATTCATCACTACAGAAAACGCCTCTCTGGAAGGGGATACGTCGTGAACTGAGAATTGCAAAAGGCAAGCCAGCTGGCAAAAAGGAATACAAAATACATTACAAAAGCAAATCAAAGTGATGATGATCATACCCCCGCATTTCCGAAGAGAAGTGCATAAAGAGGAATGGGCATGCAGTAAGTTAGAAGGTTATGCACTTCCCTTGACCAATGCCTACTGCCTTGACTTTGTAGCTTCCAGGAAGGATTGCTGAATGAAGGAAAGCAGGGCAGTATTCCTCTCATCTCCATGTTTGTGGCACTTGAAGTGTGGAAGCATGCCGAAACTGTGACTGAGTGAACAGTTCAGTGACAACCACTGAGGTGCTCAATCTGCTGCAACTGGCGCAATTATCAAATATTTCTTTATATTCCAGTGAGCAACAGTTGCCCCTGTACACCTTCTCTGGACAGCTTTACAAGTCAGAAGAGCATAAATTGCATTTCATGAAAGCAGAAAAGGAGGTGCTTTTCAGGGAGTGCAAGTGCAGAGGGAGCTTTTGGGAATATGGAGAAAAGGAAATTACACATACATGCGATCCCCTCACTTCTTCACACACTGGATAGCTTCCTAGAACAACACGGTCACTGCACAAGCCCTACAGCTTCATGGCATGGAGATTTTATCCTCACCTCTTCCACCAAAGAGGATGGTTTTGGCTCAATCTAATACCAATAGGACACAATACTAAAGTGCACAATAGCTGCACGCTATAGCACATCAAGATACCCAAAACACAAACCAAAACTAGTCATCTGAAAAGCAAAGATTCTTTTTTTTAAAACTCAAAATAGGATGCAAATCACCACAAACTAATAGAATCACATTTCTAAATCCTGTTCCTCCATCCTTAACACATATACAGCATCTGCACAATCTGTTTGAGTACAGGGATGAATACTCTTGGAAAGAAATGGCTGTGTGGAAAACATACAAAGAATGTTTAACAAAACAATGAATAATCTTCTTTAGCCGAGGCATGTAGAGCCCAGTAGCACAAAAGCCCTTGACTTCATGCTCAAAATTCAGCTGTGTTGCATATAAAATGCATACTCCTTTAAAGTTACACAACAAAAATTATCTGGGGGAGACACTCCCATCCAACAGTAAGGGATCAGAAAAACAGTCTCCATCCTTCCTTCCCAGCAGAAATAGATGTTGCTGTATTCTCAAGTCTCTCTTCAAGACCTTTGTGCCAAGGCATAGCCTACCTCTTCCTTTCCAGACACACAGCTAGCCCCAAATAAGCATGTGCAAATAAAAGTAAAGACGTAAAGAACAGGAGAAAAAGTGAATAAAAAGTGATACCAAGCAGGAATCAAGAGCACTGTTAGGGAAGAGACCTTTCTTTCTAGGGAAGAGAAGGATCCTTTCCAATCCTCTTCCCTCTTTACCTCCACCCATGAAGTCCTCCAAACAAAGCCTGACTCCTGGGGACCATCACAAGAGATACAATTGGGGTTTCACCAACAATTTGCTGTCAGTTTTGTTCTGCACACCATTAAGTGCTTAAAAGAATATTTCAGTTTGAAAACAAAAGAACAAATAACAAACTAATGGCTCAAGGTGAAAATTTCCTTGAAGTGAACTCTGGTGAATGACACAGCCTTATTCCTTGATCAGGCAGTTACAGGTCTATCATGTAGGCCCATGAATTCCAGCTAAGTCTGTTGCAAAGAACCATGTACCTTCTGGACTGCTTCAGTCATTAAACCAATAGCATGCAAAACCTTCCCTCCAAAAGTGGCAGAAAAAGACCACTGTCATTGTCAAGAGGGGTTGTTTCAAATTCCATGCCAGCAGGACTACAACTGACACAGCTCTGGAAGCCATCCAAGCACACCAACAAAGCAGAAGGACAGCAGGATGGGCTAAGAGCCAAGCCGGAGCCTCACCAAAACACTGCACTATTCAGATACCAGCCAGCACAGAGCCTGGGAGCTGGACTCTGCAGTGCAGTGAAAAAACACAGCCTTTCCGACTAGGAAAAAACACTTCTCCCTTTCTCTTAACAGGAAGAACATCAGGGTTTTGAAAAACACTGAAGCCCAGACCTCATTTTTTCCCTCCTTTGCATTGGTATTGTGACAGATGTCATGATACACCATCAGTTGTTTAGTATTTAGCTGACTTGTGTCAGGGATGAGGCAGAAGCATGTGTAGCCATAGTGAGGGAAGGTGACTCGCCAACATAACGCCATGGTGATTCCAACACCACTTATCACTACAAAATATGTATGGAATGAAAACTTCATCATTTGCCCTGCACACATATTAAGATCAACATTCAAGACCGAACATTTGAGAAAAATGTATTGTTTGGATCTCCAAATATAGAGAATTAGACATATACAGATCAGAGTTTCTTAATTAATTTACATGGTTACTTCTTTAGAGTTGGTAGTTTTGATTATCATGGTGCAGCAGTTCTTCACAAAATTAAAATCAGCCCAAAAAAACCTTATCACAGCTTCAGCACACTGCCACAAACACCTGTGGTTATAGTTAGATAGTGTCACTGACATCAAATCACTAGCTCTGCATCACCCTTTTTAAACACCTGCTCTGTGAATAATGGTGTCATGGTACTTTATTCCTCATTTCCTCCTACCCACACCTGGATGTTTCAGCTTCTCAAGGTGAGAGACTGAAAATTTTCAGAATGATGGAGTTATTCACAGGGGAGCTTTATTTAACATAATTTCCAGCTACTAAATCAGAAATAAAAAGTAGTGGTGTGTAGATCACAGGAATGAAGTCCCTCATGCAGTGAGGATCTGTGCTTTTCCATAAAGTGTGGAGTGTGAGGCTGCTTGAAATATGCTTGCTCACTCTTCAGCGATATTGAGATTATGATGCAATTAGCCTGTAATTGCACCTTCCTGTAACCAGATCCTGCAAACAAAATACCAAAGAACTCAAGGTTTGTTCTTGCTTTGCTTTGTAAGCAAGTATGAACACCTAAAATAAAGTTACTGTCTTCTCTTTCATAATTTCTTTTACTTTCTTTTGAGTCTTAAAAGGCCAAGGTATCCTACATGGTAACCATTAAGTAACCACTAATTGGAAGAGCTATGCACTGAAATACAATACTGCTAATAAACCTTATATAGTAAACATAACAAGTATTTCCTCAGTTTCCCCCAACTGCACAACAGATTCAAGAAGTAATTCCACCAGTCATTTATCTTATTGCTGTTCTCAGCACCTTTCAGTGTTGAAAGGATACATGCTCCATGAAAGCTTGAGAGAAAAGTTTTAATTTCTAAAAAAAACCAGATTACAGTAAAACTGATCAGATTAACATAACACTGTTAAACTGTAAACTGAAGTCACAGATCTACAACATCTGTAATTTACTTCTCGCTCAATTCAAGGCAGTCATTAGCTTGAAAAACCATGCCAGTAGGGGCTTTTGGTATTTTTTGGTTGAAGTACTCTCCAATGGTACAAACTAATCCCTCAGGACATGCTCCATACAGCAGGTTTATTTTACTTCTTTTGAACACACATGGATTGGCTTCACTATTATTAACTGGTGGGAGAGAGGAGAAAAGTAGAAGCCAAACCAGAGGGGCATCAAGTGTTTCTGGTATGTGAAGCCAGTAAGAGAACCTTCTCACAATACTGGAGATTCTGTTCTGTTTTAAATAAATCAGCAAAGTCTGCTTTTGTGGGTTTTCAAGGTGTTTTCATTTCTAAAGTCAAATCAGAATTATTTCAACTATACATCTTAAATACTTTCTGCAGTGGCAGTTTCTCTCCCTTTAAGACAATAAAGGCACAGGAAAAAATAGTTTGGCTTTTTCATTACTGCAAGCAGAACAATCAGAAGAACTGTCCTAAGTGATAAAGAGACAAAGCTTCTTACTATATCAAGTACAATAGTAGGGTTTCCCTATAGTTGTGATAGACATGTTACTTTTTCACCCTGACAGATATAATAATTGCAGAAGACAGGAACAAATTTTTTCATCACAGCAGCAATTTCCTAAGCATGGAAGCTCCTGGTACAGGAGGACTGGATATGACTGAAGATACCAAATGACCCTTGTCTTTATAATGGTACCACTATCACTAGTCTCAATGTCTTTAATTTCACAGATACAACTGAGGAAAAAATGTTTACTGTAGTATAGGAAGTGGTGTACTTCAACAGATTTATTCACATAAACATCTAAAGTAGTTTCTCAAGAAAAGTAGTAAAGATTCAAAAGCAGATCACCATGAGAAGAAATCCTGCTCATCTGCCACAGTTGCCACGTTTAGTTAAAAGAAAGGTCCTACAATATCCTACAAATACCCATTTTGCTCCTAAACAAGCTACAGTTTCCTAGGGCAGAGTCTGGCACATTAAAATGGAGAATTAGTTAGGCTCAGTTTTCCCTGAAAGCAGAAGAAATTGGTGAGTTTAAATACTCCTTTTATGTAAGAAGTGAAGACAGTAGAGGAGCAGTAAAGGCTCTCTACTGAATACTTCCCATATGACAATACCAAAAAGCTTCCCTGATGTACACTTCATCTTCTAAGCCAAATGTAACACAGTGGAGAAACTGCTCAAAGGGAAAATTACAACATGTATGTGAAGAGGAATTATAAGGCTAGGAAGAGGTTACCTGTAGAGTAACCTCAAGGATAAAGCCAGCAAGCTGGTGTTATGCAGTGCATATGCATCCTTAATTAATAACTAGCAGATGTACTGCTGACAGAGTTGACAATTCTTTGATACAGTGGAAGATCAAGGCCAACCAGTTCTGCCTGCGAAACAACTCTTGAAGACTGAGGCAACAGAACATACAGAGGTTTGTGCAGTAATGAATTCAGAGTCATGCATTTCGAGGCTAAACAACTCGAGTTGGGAGCTTGTCAGTTCAAAATAGCAGGGGGAAAATAATGTCAGCTTCATGTGGTTGTTGTACATCAATATAATGGCGTGACCGTTACACAAGTCCTTTCAAAGGCATTAACGCTTTTAACCATCTGACAAGAAATTTTTTCTGAAACAGTATTCAGTCAGAATTGGCAAATGCATTTGCTTTTAATTCCTCTGTCTTAAGTGTATACAGAGAAGGACTGCTAAGATATATTCCTCATTATCTCAAAAACAAAAGTTTGGTTTTGCATAATTCAGCAGAGTCTAAGGGCTGTAAATTAGCCAAGTGCATATGCAGTAGATATTAGAAAAAAGAGCAATACTGATCCAACAAGCAATCAAGAATCCAGGAACTACAAACAGAGTTGGTAATAAAGATACAGGTAGAAATACAGGCTCGGAAATGTTTCAGTCAGAATACATGGAGTAGAAACACTAGTAGCTCAATTGATAAAACTACGTATTTTAGACAATTACTATACCCTTGTCCAAAAGTCTGACTCATACAGTATAATGTGTTAGATTTCCTCATAAACTGGAGTGATTTCTGACTGATTATGTTAGGTCTTTTCCAAAAATATCCTGCATAACACAGGTCTATTGCTTTTCCAAATTTCTAATCTTGATTATGTTTCTTCACTGGGTATGAAGCTGTTCTCTCCACTTAAGCTGACCATTACCACTCTGAAGAGAGAGAACATCAGATCATACACCCCTCCCCCAAGTTGTCCTTCGCACTCCCCTCAGGAAGGATATCACTTGGCTTTTATCCACACTGTATTTCACCAGCTATGTTACTGCCATCTTTTTTATTTACTGCTCTGAGTTCCCTACTTTGCTGCCTCACTGCATGCACTCTCTCTCCTCCACTTACGGCTACACCGAACAGGATAGACTCACAGAGAGCTCTACCTGACAGCTTCCTTCCTTGCAAAGGACAAGAAGCACTTACTCTTACTGCTCACTTCTCACACTTAAGTGAATTATTTGTTCATTTAAGAATTCTTTATCGAAACTCAAGACTATTTAGTTTCTTAAGATTTGGTTGAAGTAATCATTTGAATATAAACATCTAAATAATCAGATCTTCTAAAAAAATGCTGCTTTAGATTGAGTTCTCCATCTTCCTGGTTTATCACAGGGATTAGGATAAGAACAGATGTGACTGACACCAGAAAACAGTGGATATGTTTCTGACAAGTACTATGTTTCAACATCTGTGCTTAAGTGGTGGGTAGTAATAATCTTTCTCCAGAGTTCAGAAACAAAACAAAATTAAAAAGATTTTGCTGTCTTCTCTCCCAGCACCTCAAAAAAACCTGCCACCACTTTTGTGCTGTTATCTACTGCCAATTTCATTGCTGTAGCTTTAAACTAGAAGTGACACCTAGACTTATTTTTTTTAAATCGTAAGTAATATTTTGAGGTTTAAGTCTCTTCACACCAGAAATTCAGATAGAAAGTAGAAGTAACATTTCCCCCAAATATGCTATAGATATTTCATTACTGATTTCATAAGCAAAAACATCCACATTATTTGTTACAACATTAGAACTACTGCCTGGAAAAACATACATTTTGTAAAAGCTTGCTTAAAACTTTTGAGCTTATATTACTGCTCACATTCTGTGAAGGTTGGGTCTGGTGTCACAAAGCACTGTGCAGATTAAGTTAAGACTTTGGCTTCTCCTCAGTATAAGAACAGTGCTACTTTCCATCTCTCATAGGAGTTTTAGAGTTCAGGAAAGCACCTACCAAGAAATAAACCATCACTCCACAGTTCACCAAGATAAATGGTTCCAGTTTTTGGATTTCTTTTCAGCTTTCTCCTGAAAAGTTGGGTAAAAAACAGCTCTTTGCATGCGTATTTCCTTGCACAAGGCAGAACAGAAAGAGGTACAAAGATGTGAGCCAGATGAAGGGAAATAGAAGAGGTAGCACAAAAAGGAACACTCTGTGTCTTACTTTCCCTGTTGCTTGTTTCTGGTTCCTAGGGCAGTTGCTTCCCTTTTTTGATACCCCCTCCAGTCTCTGGTCTAAGTGCTGAATGTCAACAGCATTATTAGTAACTGTGTGTCAGCCTTGAGAAAAAGAAAAATCTACAACACAGACTGTTTGGGTTTTTTCCTTAAATTACAAGACTTCAAAGAAGATGCAACTCCCTCGATCTACATTTCTGCCTATTCCATTTTACCCTTTTGTATACTCTGTTAAATAATACTTTAAAAATCCCTCTATACCAGTGTGACTGCTTGGCTTTCTCACAGCTGTGACCAAACTTCACTCAGCATTTTAAAAGCCCTTGTCTGGAGTTCCTCCCACAGTCAAAATGCCAACTGTCTTGCTCATTTTCATACACTGTGTGCATTCTCCATCAATGCATTAAGAAATGTACTCGAAGGGTTGAGGAAAACATAGTACCAAGTCCATAGGGCTAACAAGCAAGTTGCTACAGTTTATTTCTTTAAAATACAACTGCACTTAGTAAGAGTGATTCGTACAAGTAACAGAGGCAAATGGTGCTCCTCAGATCTTTCCTCATCTGATTTCAAACCAAGCCCACCCGAACATCCACACCATGGACAGGTCAACAAGTGGAGCCAAAAGCTCGATGCTGCTATTTCTCAGCATCTGTCCCCCACCACACTGATCTCAGCCAGGAATTACTCATCAATTCAACAACTCAAAGTGCATCACCTTGCACATTAACCCTTCATAGAGTAAAACCATGGGTTATTATTATTATGCTGGCTTTAAAGAGAGAACAAAAAACCTAGCAGTTTATTCCTCAGAATAAGGTTGGGTTCAGAGAGTGCTGACCTGTAGTAGCACAAGGTGAACAGTTAGTATCAAGTAGAACTTGTGACAGACTATGAAGTTCAACAGCATTGCCCAAAAAAGTTTCCAATGCCATAAATATACCAAAAAAACAATGAAGATAAAACATGAACACCTTTTCAAAAAGTTACCAGGTGAGAGGCAATCTTGCTCAGAGCATAATGAAACCACATAAAGGTAACCCGAAACGTAAGATTTAAGTTGAAGCCTACTCTATTATCAAACAACACGTTTAATTTCAATTAGTTGCAAAACTAACAAGAGTGGGTCATAAAGCTTTGACACTGCTGAAAAAGTGAAGAGCACACCAACCAATCAACAGTCTTCAATAGGTTTCACTAGTCCCCTGATTTTTTAATCTCTATCACAGCAATAACTACATTTGTCCATGAAGATATACGAAATTAGCCCAGTAAGTGCTTATGTTGGTTAATCCAGTAGCTGCTGTCAATAAATTTTCCCTTCCCATCCCTTTCATAAGCAGAGCATAAAATATCAATTTCTTTTGCCATAAAAGAAATCAGTAAATTGATTCCAAAGTATGACTGTGCTAATCTGTAGGAGGGAAAAGTTTCAGTCAGAACATTGTTACACATGGTATAAACAGACATTCCCAAAAGTCAAGCCTAATGCCCAATAGGTTAAAGCTGGCACAGGAGCATAGCTACCTAGGTCCCTTTTGGGAAGTCATCATGATACTGAGGACATTTTGCTAAACCAAACCTAGGAATGTTTTGATTTTGCCTTTTTTTTGTTGTTGTTTAAACTACTTAGAAATCAATGTAACCTGATTACCTGAATATACTTTGGATGTGTTCAAGGAAGAGAAATTAAGTCTTATATATCCCATCATGTTCCTTTCTCTCAAAGATGTTCCAAACAGCAGCACTTATCCCAGAGAAGTGACATAATCAAAACTCTGTTTACTAACAGACACTTCCCTGTAAGGAACATCAGCATTTGCACTACTTGTTTTTGTAGCAACAGGTTGTGGAGAACTACTTTGTTTCCTAGAAACTCAGTGCAGAACTCTGGCTGAGTTAGAAGATCTAAACTCTTCTCTCTACATCCATCCATCATGTAATAGAAACCTGCCAGTGGGTTCTGAGTGTTCAGCTCTGGAACAGAGCTGCCAGGCAAAGCTTTGGCAGGGAACCACAGAAATCCTGTTCAAAACCTAAAACAGGGAGCAGACAAAACCCAGCAACCCTCGTGCTGCTCTGTGGTTCTGCTCCTCTGGTGAGAAGGATGTTTCTTTCAGAGAGGTTTTCCTTGCTCTGTGCTTCTCCCTCCCCTAATGTCACCTACCCCTAGAGCTAAGGGAAGCTGCATGAGTGTCACTGAAGGTTGCAGTCTGAACAAACAAGATGACTGAAGAAAAAAAAAAATTTGGAGGTGAAGTTACCAGAAAAGCCCAACTGAACAGGACATTACAAATAGCCATGGCTGGACCTCATTGGAAGAGAAAAGACATTGACATTTGTCATTTATACTTGAAGAAGTTGGTTTCATGCAAACTACTGAAGACAAAAATGCCAGACCAAGTACATTTCCAAATACTCCTAGAGCTGCAAGCCATGGACTAACCCCTAACTAGTCATGGCTTTTAAATTACACAGAATTACTCTCTAAACATATCTAAAAGACTTGGTAAGATAGAATTATCACAAAGATCTTCTTAAACAAGTTCCTTAAATGTCAGATATCATGCCTGTGTGCTGCTCTAGACATCTAGATATCTGGCCTAGCCATCTAGAGAGATTCAGTCTTCTAGACAAATACCAAGTCTTGTTTGACCCTAACTCTCAAAAAATTCTAATACAAAAATTGTGGTTCCCATCCAGACAGAGAGAACAATTTAGAAAATTGAGAAGCATTATACAATAAGAGGCACTTGGAAAAGAATAAACATTAATTTCTCAGACATTTTATTCCCTGACAAAAGGTGGCAATGGCAACAGAAGGGGTTCAGAGCTACAAATAGAATTACGATTCCTACGAGCATTATTCTATTTTTTAAAGATTCCTGAGTTTCTAGCATATCTTGTAAATCTTCATAAAATGTCATAAAAACAAATCCATGTTCATGCAGCCTAGTTTCTTTATGTACAAGAAACTTAATAAAATACCTATGTATACTTTGGGTTTTTTGGGGTTGCTTTGTTGGGTTTTTTTCTCTTTGAAGATATTTTATATTCCATTATGGGCCTACCCCAACAAGACCTTTTAGTATTGGTATTACTACACAGCAGTATGTTCAGGCCATTTGTTACTACATTCTGAAGACAAGCAGGCCTATAGTGCAGCAAGGGGCATATGCATAAAGAGTTCTACCACTTAGGAACAAGTATCATGTTTGAGGTAGTCTGATTAGAGAAGCAAGTCTGTACAGAAGTGCAATTGGTAAACTCTAGATCAAATTTTTATCATCAATTCTTTCACCAAGAATTCTGTCCCTTTCAGTAAAGTCTCATGTGAGGATAACAATTTTTGCCAGATGGGGGATAATCACATTTATTGCCCAAAAACCTTTCATGAGCAAGCTGTGTTCGCATTGATTTTGAGCCTGGAACACACTACTTTCAAAAACTTAAACTGCCTTGGAAAAACTCTCAAGCCTCCATTGAGTCAGACCAAACAAAAAACATTCTGAATTCAGATTCCCAGACTGATCAACATTCCCTGTCCATTCTGAATAAAGGCAATCTTGAAGACAGAAACCATTCACCAGGAACCCACTTTTAGTTCAGGAAATTGTAATATCCTGTCTCATACTCCCTAGCTGTACAGCTTACTCTAGCCCTTAGTTTTCAGTACCTATGGAAGATTTTTCACCTCACATCTTGCATGAGAGTAAAGAGCTCTCTCAATCTAAAACTGAGATTAGGAGAGCCAGGTTAACATGTTAACCACACTGAGCAGTTGCTTTAAGGTTTGTGAGAAGTTCAGACTGAAAAGCAAATGATCTGGTTAGACTGTATTGTAACAACTACAAGTATCCTAGAATTTATTTTTTTAAACCTCTCAGCATGGAGACCAGAAGTGATTGTTCCAACTATAAACTCCAGGGCCCTGCACAAAAACAACCAATGAAAATCCACTGTGTGACTCCTACAAAAGTATCATAGCAGAAGAATAACAGCAGAATTGACTGAAATAACTGACATGTAATTTTAAGCTGTGACTTTGACTACAAAGGTTATCTAAAATTACAATAGTCTGTACCACTCTTTAAATGTTCAGATTAGCTCTAATTCAGATGTTTCTCCATGGCTTTAGAGCCAGGAAAAAACACACTCTCAATTGACTTTATATTACAGTAACAACTTCAAATCTAAAAATGAAAGGTAATAAAAAATATCAAGCAATTCAACAGATTATTCAACTACAGCTAGAACATTTCTTTAAAGGTCCCAAAGTGTGGAGAGCTGCAATTGTTAGTTCACCTGTACCCATATCTATCAAGGTATACAGGAAACCTACTGGAAAATAGATATATGAAGATACATGTACTTGTCAAAGTGACAAACTTTCCTTAAAAGTGAAACTATGCTAGTGATAACTTGTTGTGTCAACCTCCTATTTACTGCACAGGTCTAATGGAAGCTTTAATAAATAAGCGCTAAAGGGAAAACCACAGTAATGCACGTAGAAGTTCTGCAGGTAGCTGTTCACTTGTTTTAAATGACTGCCTTCCATCCTTAAACCACTTCATATATGTCTTACTGATTAATTCAGCTTATACATTTATCAGATAATAAAAATATAATCATCTTTCATATGGCTTGGCCAAGCACTGCAGGCAGAAACAAGATGCAGTTTCATATTCAAAACTATTTTGCACCATTAAATTTTGATTCTGTAAATCAGCTCAAACCTTACTAAAAACTGGGATACAAGCAGGCTTAAAATACCGTTAGAAAAACTACTGAAGAATTAAATTGTTCTTTGTCAAAATCATGTGGTCTTTAAAACACTGAGCCTCTTTTCTACAAGCAATTAGATTTTCAGTCTCTGTATCCCATTTTATCCCATTCTTCTTTAAAGAGTAATCGCATTACTTTTAAGCTTAGAAGAAGATTCTGAGTCAAAATTAGACTTATTTTTGTAGAAAGTAAATGGAAGCAATAGTCACCAGTTGTAGGTATGTGCACTGCATTACAGTGCCAAGTTTTAACATCACGAAGTGTTTAAGTCACCAGACTAACCCGCTCTGAACAAAAGATGTAATCATTGCATAACATTTTGGAAGATATTTTTCCTCTCCAGTGATAAAAGCCTGGTCTAAATACATTTTTTTCTGCTCCTAAAACAAATGAAATTAGCAACACTAGCAGTTAGAGATTAGTTCCAGATTTTCTGGGCAAACAAAGTAGCAACAGCACCTTTCACATGCATATGACTATACATATATGAGATTTCGCCTATATAGACTTGTCTTCAACTCATTTACAGTGCTGAGCTCTTGGAAGGCATACATTTTACTCCCATCACCAAAGCTCCCTATATATTAGCTACTTACAGAGAAAATGGGCAGGGTGAACCCCACTGTGTAGAGGACAGTGGATGTGATGGTACTGTCATGGAACGGATACTTGATGCTGTCATCATTACAGAAAAAGCCTCTCTGATACGGTTTTATTTTGGCCAAGTTTAGAACACCAAGGGGTAGGCCAGCTGTTGGGGGAAGGAAAAAAAAAAACAAAAACAAAAAACACATGGGGTTAAAACAAAAAAAAAAAAAAAATCATTTCTAAACATGCTTGGAGGAAGCTGCCAAACATGCGTAACTCAAATTTCCTAAGTATCATGCAATGCACACACTTACCAAATCCTGTTTATAGACATTTCTCTTTTAGAAGACTACTTCAGAAAGACTCTGAGGTTCCCCATCAGGTACAGATGTTAAATAAAATACAAAGTTCAAACTTTTCTATCCATAACATGAGTTGCCACTGAACCAAGATTACACTCCAGAAAAAGCCTTTGCCCCTCACATGACTGAACAGTTATTGAAGGCAGGCAGCCTTTTGTGCCCCCTCCCTTTGCCACTACCCC
>VZRQ01004343.1:80753-96271 GCA_013397975.1 Machaerirhynchus nigripectus | reverse complement strand
GCTTGTATCTAACTTGCCAGCCTTGTTCTATATACTAATAATGTGGTCAGTGGTTACAGATAAGACAACAAATACACACAGATTTTGTCAGAGTTAGGGAGTTAAAGATTTCATGCAAGTAGTTTCCATACAGGTAATCGGAACAAGGGAACTGCAGGGAGACCAATGAACACTGTGAATGGATTTCATCTCCAGGTAATGAGACTATACCTTAAGACTGCACTTACACAGCTATTGTACACTTTGGAAGACTTCCACATGAAAATATGCAAGTTATTAACATGGCAACTGAGACCTGGGTACAAATAATAGCTCTCAGAATTTACACACTGTGATACATTACCAATTCTCGCTCCTACAAGTTAACTTGCACTATACGGACAGTCATTGCAAAGAAGCCATCAAGACTTCAGATGATTATATTCAGGTCTAACTTACTTATGCTAAGAACCACCCGCCATGGAATACACATTTGCAGGAGCAATAACCTCAGGAAATCCAACTTTTTGTTTTTACTCTACTTTCCCACAGAATCAGTAAAGTTGAAAAGGCCCTCCAAGATCATGAAGTCCAGCTTTCAACCAAATAACACCATGCCCACTCTCCCCCTTTCCTTTGGTAAGCTGAGCAAGCAATAGATTAAAGTGGTTAAATTACATAATGCTAAATCCCCAAATGAAACAAAATGTAGATTTTGTTTTAAAACATAGTAAAAAAGGACAAATAACTATTTCCCCCAACATCCATGTAGTATGCAATTCTGCAAATAGACACTCTATAGGTAAATTACATGGTGAGTACAATTACTGAAGCAGAAAAGACTACTCAGTATATAAACAACCTGCTGTAGTGAGAACAAAAAACATCTCAAAGAAGTCAACATGATGAGTGACTGCTTTGATTTCTTGTGACACCTGTTGATTACCAGGTAAGCAGCTTAGAAGTGTTTTAAGTAAGCTTATTTCTATATAGCTCATTAGAGGAAAAGACATCAAGAGTGAAACAGTAGGAACAGAGTGAGAAATGCTGGCCCCTTCTTTGGGCTGCTGAGTTGCAGTGCAAAGGCCTGTGAAGTGCATATTGAAACTGTACATGGTTGGTAGCACACCAGCTTTCAACTCCTCTTCTAAGAAATTGCTATGGTCACAGAAAGCAGTTTGGGAGTAATTTAAATCCTCTTAACGGAGCAGAGAGAAATTTTTTTCATAAACCATCTGAAATATGAAAATTTTCCACACTTACTGATGCTTACCATCCCATATAGAAAAAGTGAATTAAAATAGCAATGGCATTAAGCTTATTCAACTTTAAGCACAAAGGTTCTCACTGGTATGGTTTTTCACTTCAGCATGGTATACCATTGAATCAACTACATCTCAAAGGTCTCTCTCCTTGAGTTTTAATGGCTGAGAAAAGAGCTAGAGCTTGACCAAGTACAAGTGGCAGACAGAAGCAGATGAAACAGAATTGCAGCCCTTCAAACATGAAGGGGGCCACACTGAAGAACTCAGAAAGTTCACTCTGACCAAATGGTACTGCTGTATGCTCACATGCCTGGAGCCAAGTTTCAGCTACTCTCAAGGTCATGGCAAGATTCCACTAACACAACTTAAGAGTCCTTGCTTCCTGTCTTTACCTCTGCTATTGCATACCCAGCGGGATGATGGAATGGTAATCC
This sequence comes from Machaerirhynchus nigripectus, assembly GCA_013397975.1. Taxonomy (NCBI): domain Eukaryota; kingdom Metazoa; phylum Chordata; class Aves; order Passeriformes; family Dicruridae; genus Machaerirhynchus; species Machaerirhynchus nigripectus. The sequence goes on along the minus strand of VZRQ01004343.1, from coordinate 94,593 downwards.
CATTACCTATTTGATACAATCATATCTTCTCAAACAGGTCACCAGATTTTCACATACGGAAATATCACATGCTCATGATTAACTTAAGCAGCAGCTTGTGTTTTGCCAAAGTGGACTACTTCACAGATATAAATACCTGTTATCCAAGAAGAGCTGCTCCAATTTATTTAATATAAAGAACTGTAACATATCATGAATTTTTGACCTGGGAAGGAGGGAAATTGAAAAGCACCAAATAAAGGGGTCAGATGAGAACAGTTTCAAAGTGACTGCAAAATTCATCTGTATAGTCTACATTAAAAGAATACAAAAAAAAAAGGAAGTTGGTTACGCATCTTAGAGTGACTGCCCATTTCCATTTTTTTCTTACTGTTAGAATTCTTATTGCAATCTAAATGGTTGGACTAGAAGATTTTGTGAAGTGATATTCGATTGATCATTAACCTATCCCAAATAGTGGTAGTAGCATTTTTACTGTTGCTCATTTTACAGGGAGAGAAGACAAGACTTAGTATATGTAAGCAAACAGTCCTGAACTTTTCACTGTAAGCAGAAAAAGAAAAAAAACACCACTAATGTACATAACAGGCCAGTATTGCCATCAGAGGTGCCAAGCATCTCCATGACCTTTAAGCAGGCTGAACTTCTGAGGAATGCAGTTATGTTCAGCCTCATTAGCATCTACAAACTGGAGCAAAGAGTGACCAAGATCTCATGAAAGATCACCAGGCTAAAAGGCAATCTTGTAGAGCAGCTCTCATGCTTTGTCCTCCCCACAGTATACCTTCTCTTCCTTTTCACCTAGTCAGTACCAGCAGTAACCACAAGGTGCTCTTCTGAACCAGGTAACTTTACGCCTTAAGGGATCGGAATGGCTTAGTTGCTATTCATATCCTATAAAGCATGACCTTCAGCTGTAAGAAAGGACTATTACTTGAAGTCATCCATCATTCAGACTGGAACATCTCAGAATCGGAGTTTATCTATTTTCTGGTAAAATTTGTGCAGCTTTTCTTGTCACGAGCTAGTGACCAACAGATTCTGGCTGTTTTGCTAGGTAGTAGCAAGAAACAGACAGCAGTCCTCTGATCTTTGTCTCCTCTTCAATTATATAGGGAAAACAACCTGGTCACGCCAGTGCTCTGTAACTGTTACAAAAGGACACACTTCTGCAATGCTCACACAAACACACTCTAGCTAATCCACAGGCCACGCTGGATGAGGCTTGGAGCAACCTGGTCTAGTGGAAGACGTTCCTGCCCATGGCAGGCGTATTGGAATGAGATAATCTTTAAAATCTCCTCGACCCAAAATACCCTATGGTTTTATAACCTTGAAAGCTTCAGATGTAGTAACAAAGTTGAATAGGAAAAGAGACTGCAAAGATTTGAAGCCTTTGCCTATGAAAGAAAGGTAAACAAGCTTCATACACGTGAACACAAAAAAAGCAAAGAGGGTAAAGACGGAGACAAAGGCAAGAATGATCCTTGAGTTACTGAGCAGGGATTGCAGGGAAGGAACAGCCTAAAGTTTTGGGCTAGAACTGTAAAAACAGGGCAACACACTCTGCACAGAGTGAGGCTAAGCTAGTTACATGAGGTATGCTGATTTCACAAGGAGTTTCCAACTCTAATTTGTAGGTCCAAGCCAGCTGCAGTGTAGTTTCCACTGACCACCTACAGTAATTCACAGTAATATACATAGCCTTCAGGAACTATTTGATCACATCTGGCTGGATGACATAGAGTGACAAATGCCTGTAAGAAAAGAAGGAAGGAAGGGAAGTCCAGGCTGGGAGAATAGGGAGGAAGTCCCAGTGAGAATGGTCCTCCACCCACAGAAAAAGAATGTTAAAAATAAAATAGCAGTACCAAGGGGAGAAACTGAAGTATTTTTTTTCCCAAAGGAAGTCTTTTTAATAAAGAAATATTGATATGCTATATTTTAGTGTTTTTTTAAGACTAAACAAAAAATATTTAAATTTCACAGTTTATCCTACAAATGGAAGTGATGGGTACCAATCCATCTTTTTACAATGTGTGCAACACTGCACCACATTCTGATCCACGGCATTTATCACACCTGTAATTTTAGAGTTAGGTGCCTAAGCTTGGAGGCCTCAGAAGTCAGATTCTGACTCTCAGGTGTCCATGTAGCTTTGGCAGCAAGCTGCCTATTTTTCTTAAACAGGAGAAAAGAAGAATTTATAGCTGAATTAGTGTCTTTTACAGCAGTTGCCATAAATATATAGGACCAGCAAAGAATATTATGGTTTTATGTCTAAAAGGAAAGAAACTCTTCACGTTTCTAACCACTTCAGTGATACTGTATTACCTAGTTCTCAACCAGATGTGGTGCTCACAAAACTTGGCTCAGCTTTTAAGAACAACCCAAGACAACCTAGACTGCCCTGTCCTTCTCCCACCTCTGGCTATCCACCAGTACCCCTTTCTTACCTCAGCAGTAGTTTTCCCACCAACCTGTCCAAAGAGGCAAGCCCATGCCCACACAACACAGGTTTTTCAGAGGCACTTTCTCATCTGGCCAACTGTACTACCGTAAGAGCTGGCTTACGGACAGAGTAGGAACATGTAGCCGGTGTCTAATAAAGGACAACAAGGACAGACCGGGACAGATCAGCTTCAACACCTCAAGAAACTGCATCTTGATCAGTGGTGCTTCCTTCCCCACAATTTTAATTAGAATAAAGGAATGCACTGTATTTTGTAAACACACTTGAATTAAGCCACTTTGTCTCCTTATCTGTGGAAGTGACTGAATCTCCACTTGAGGCTCTGTGCAGTCTTAAACTCATGCTGAATTGTTTTTTCAAGTCCTCCAAGGCAATATGACTCTGTACTTCTATCTGGTCCTCAATCAGGAAGTTCTCTTCAACAAAACAAATTAATGTCTAGGAACTGGGAGAAAGGCAGTTACCCTTAAGGGAGACTACAGCAAATGAGAACACTCTAGCTTGATTATTAACCAAACTTCTTTCTTCATGCTGCAATGAACTCACAAGTAAGTGTTAATTAAGAGAATCTGTACTAGACTAATGTGAGACTGAGAAGAATTTTTATGTCCCTCTACACTTACACTGAAAAATATAATCAACATATTCTGCAATTGATACACTGACAAAGTCAGCTTCAAGTTTTGTAAGGAAATACACAATCTACAGTTCAGCTAGGGAGTGTCAAACAATAATTCCATCTGTATCACAGAAATAATAAAATAATCTCCACAAAACACATCAAATTATGTCCTCAAAACAGAACAGCTACTTTATACAGCTTCCATTCTTATTAGACAGATGATGCTGTTAAGCCCACAGATAGATAAACATCCTTATTTCAAGCTAAACCTATACAGCTGTTAATTACTACCAAGAGCAAGAGAGAATTTAAGTTCTCCTACTCTTGCAAATGTATTTTTGCTTTTATTTTCAGACAGGACAACCCTGTTTGCTTTGCTGTTCATTTTCCAGTGTACAGTCTGGGGTGAGGAAGCAGGCAAGAGATTTAAAGAAACTCACATCAACCTCATGCTATTGGAGAGAATTTGGCAACATCTGTAAAAGACACTGCTCTCTGCAGAAAAAGAGACTCGTTGAAATGCCTTTTTTGTGAACAGTCAAGAGAAAGAATCAACACTTTTCAAGACAGAAGGTTCTGTGAATACAAAAAACTACCAAGAAGAAGAAGAGGTTAAAATAATGGGAACGCATTTGAACTTTTGATAACTACAGGTAAAGGGTGTACAAGAGAAAAATCAGTGCACTACTTATTTGCAGTGGCTGAGATAAATGGGTAGCCCACAATTTACCTCCTAGCCACTTTAAAGAACTTTATCTTACTTTTCTACACTAAGGAATGTGAAGTATTTCTAATACCAGTAAACTGATTGTTCTGATAATGGCAGAAGCTGCGATAGGCTTCAGTAAACAGGATACGTGTATTTAAAAGCATAAACAACATTCTAATCTCTCCTACTATTCTACTTGCAACTTTATGCTACTTACATTTTTATTTGTCTTCTGATCTATGACTTGGCCATCAGAGAAGCCAGATCAGCATTGAGCAAGTTCCTCACCACTTTTTGTTATGCCAGGCAAGGGTGGTGGAGGCAGGAAGCAAAAGAAACCTTCCTCTGAGCTGGAACAGCCTCAGCACAAGCATGCAATTCTAGTCCAGTCATTTACTAAGACAGAATTACATCATATTCCAGTTTCTCTGCATTCAAGAGTCTACTACATGGGAGCACTAGTTCAGTTACCTATAGTCCCAATTCATTAGAATGGGCCAAAACACTTGTTTGAAAACATTAGCATGGACAAATGTATTCTCCATTATAATTACATTTCAATCAAAAATGGACTTTTACAACCACTAAGTACATGTTATTCTAAAACCCATGCTATTGTCTCCTGTGAGCACTTAGAGAAGTGCAAATGTAAATTAAAAAATGCAGCAACAAGACAGTAATATATCCTATCCTGATCTATTACTTAGAGAAACATGCACCAGACAAGTGAGCCAACTGCAGGTCACAAGCAAAGGCTGGTCACAAGGCCTGGGCTCTGCCCTGGTCAAGGGCAAGAGAAGGCTGAATCTGGCCCAGGGATGGACAAACACCCGGAAGTCACTAGCAGTTCACCCAGTGCGGCAGAGGCCAGTTGCCCCATTACTGACAGACCTGGAAACGTTGAAGACCCCCAGAGTACCAGCTAAAAGGCGCTGTGGGGACAGAGGCAGGGGATGGAACAGGAGAAGTCACCAGTTCTTTGCATTGCAGTGTTGCTCATGGGGTGGGGAAGAATCCAACCGGCTGCAGCCAGAGTAAACAAGGGGGACTTCTCCCACTGTGACCCCTCCTGTACAGGGGAAGTCAAATATTTCATCATTGCTTGCATTATGTGCTCAGCATTACATTCAGTTAAAGGCTTTGATGGTACTGGAGAGAGAATTAAAAACAATGTACATGCCCCCAATGATGTAGATTTCTGCACACAATCTACCTAAATCACTGAGTTTACAGACCAGGAAAGCAACACAGCCAAAGAACGGAACTGTCAAGGTCAGCTGCTGGCAAGACAGGGAAGGATTTACTGTTTTTTAATGTAGGTGACACCAGCTTTAAATGTCATTCAAGACAACTGCTCTTTTAATCTCCAGAAGTTGTAACTATTTTGCCATTTTAATCTTTGTTTTGTGGGAGTGCACAACAGGAGGCTTTCAGAGTATTTCACCTATAACTACACACCCTAACTTGAAATACCATTCAGTCTCTAGAAATATAATAGGCAATTAGTTGTCAGGAACGTAAATGCTCATTTTCCAATGAGTGCTACAAACATAGCATTATTTTATTTAAACAGTCTTTAAGGAAGCCAGCAGTGCTACAGAGGGACTCAGAATTTCCATGACATTGTATACCCTGTCCTACACCACAATGTCACTTTACACTGCACACACTGCTGCATGCCACCATGTTTAAGAGAACGGAACTTATTTTTCATGTTAGACTGAAGTTTGTAGTGTCTAACAGTACACTGTAAGAATATAAGCTCTACAGAAAGCTCAATCAAAACAGATTTTAAAAGAAAAAATGGCCAATATATTCTTGAGCTATCAGAGCAGTTTTGTTTTGTACTGATTCAGGAGACTGCCCAAAAAGTCCATTACTTCAGAATTTGGAAAAATATTTATACAACACTGCTCTTGATACCTGAGTACAGTGAATAATGCCACAGCATAGAAAGTCTTACAGTACTCATAATAGAGCAGGTGCTGCTTTCCATTTTCAGTAGAAGTCATCAGCATTATTTTTTAAATCTATTTATCTACTATTTATCTAGAAACAGATCTCAGTTTCTATGTATTAAGGTATACAATTCTCTAGCATGGACAACTGGACTCTTACATTTAAAGAAGAGATGGGAAGAATGAAAAGAGTCTGCAAGCAGAAATGGTGACCTGACTTCCATTCCTAGGACCTCCACTGGTGTTAGAACCAACCATCACACTGGCTTGGAGTATTTTAACTGAATACTAGTACTGCAGCATACGCTCACCTCACAACACAAAACTGGAGCCTTAATTTCCAGGTAGCAAAAAGCTACAAAAAACTCACCCAAAGGAACACCAAGAAGAGCAGACACTGAGCAAAATAATGACTAAAGATGATTTTTGGAATTTAATAAAGAATAGTTTCTGACTATTTGACTGGCTCAATCTCACTGTGTGCCTTCTGTACCCCTTACGGGCAATACATGCTTCCCATTAGCTTGCTGCACAACAGAAGTTTCCCTGGTTATAATTAGCAGTTTATTCTCTCAGGTCTCTCCACCACCAGCTTCCAAACCACCCCTTCAGTTTAAGGTAAGCACGGTTCAGTGCCCTTCCATGCCTCAAAACAAGGCAGACAAATTTAGATATAGGTATTCCTTACCAGCTCAGTGGTCCAGTTTCAGAAAATATTGCACCTATTGCTTAGTTTCAGTGACTCAGTAATCTAAGACTTTCTGCAATAACAGAACTAAGTTAAGTGGACAAAAATGCACTTATATTAATTTGAGGTAAAAATGTCACCTTATTCTAAGAGACAGAGAAGCCACCCAACATGCTGAAATTTGATATGTAATTCCTTCTACATTAAGGCAAAAACTGAGCATAATTCCTCTTTGGTACAGTTCCCTTCTTTCCCGGGAAAGGGATCACATAAAAAATTGTGACCCTTCTTCTATACCACGCATGGCTAGGTAACAAATTGAAGCTACCTTATGAGACCCAAGAAAACCTCACAATGCTCCTCTGAAACCAGCATATTTAGCAGAGGCAAACAAAGGAGAGGAGGTACTAAAATCTACGCTATGTCTAGCAAAATCCATTGCTTCATCAGCAGCATCACAGAAATAAGGGTGTACTGATACGGCTCATCCGTACCTTTGGTTTCATTTAACAGCATCTGGCTGATAGACATTCCAAGATAGGTGTCCTGACCTGACATACATGTGGTTTTTAATTTAAAATTTTTTAAAACCCCTTCATTTTCCTGTTGCCTAATATCAAGACACCACATCAATAAGAGATGCTAAAACTGAGTTGAAGTACAATACAAATAAAACTGAAGTGCCTTCACAAACTCCTGGCTCAGACTGCTTCTTGGTCACAGCTTTTTAAAGATGAATCAGTTAGGTCTATAACAGAGCAAGAGCAGCCTATTCCGGTACTGGTCAATTCCTCCAACTCAATGTTGTAACAGAAACAGTGTTTGATAAGTGCACCAGAAAGTTTCAACGTTATCTTTCTATATAATATTTTACTAAAGAAGCTTATTTGGGTTTATTTTTGGCTTCTATACAAACAAGCAGTCTTGATTTTAAAAGCTGTATCTGACTGGATGAGAAGGATTAACACACCAGAAAATCCAGCAAAAGTAGAGTCAAAAACACAATCCAGGTTTATCAACAGACAGTTTCTGATTCTGTACCTTTGAGATCAGTCTCCTAACTTGAAAAAGGAAAATTCCTCCCAGAAAGTGGGTCAACTCATTAGCAGTCAATTGTTAAACAAGAAGAGACAGGCATCAGATCCTTGATATAAGCAGGACAATTTTTTTAGTTTCAAAATTGCAGGATTGAACTATTCTGGCTGGAAAATTGTTTTTGAGTCTACTCACAAGCAGCACTGAGAGGTCTATTGCTACAGCTGAAGTGAGTATCTGTTCTAGTGGAAGGTGCCACTATTCATGGCAGCAGGGGCTGGAGCTACATGATCTTTAAGGTCCCTTCCAACACATTCTATGATTCTATGACTAGTGTTTCCTGATGAAGTGGCAATTACATAGTTAAAAAAATAACCCAAAAACCAAAACAGTTTCCAAAAGTATCCTAAGGAAATTGCACTTCTTCAAAATAGCTTTACATTGTTTTAATTTTTGTCATAAAACTAGCTGTTTGCTAGTCATCCATTACCAGAATTTCTGATGTTTGTAGATTTTTCAGTTGTTTTCAATCAACTATTTACCTGAATAAAACCTAAGAATTACAAGCTTCTTTTGCAGGGTAGGGGATAAGGAAGACAAGCACCCCCACCAAACTAAGCAGATCTAGCAATAAATCAAGCTCATTATAAAGCCATATTTCTGTGGGTGGCATACTTTTTTTCCTCCATCCAAGGTGAGTTTGTTTTAGCTCTCCTGGACTAATCTGGAAAGAGGATTATCAGTTGTTTGGGATAGTAAATCCGAGTCAGCTGGCAGGCTAGAAGGCTCAGGTTCTCTTCTCATTGGGGACTTTCAAGAGTTGGGTCACCTCTTTGTGCTACCTGCCTTCCACAGCTCCAACACAGTCACAGATAGAGGATGATCACAGCTTTATCCCCTCATCAGCATCTGGTCAGCAACAGTGCTCCTACATAAAACTGTGCAGTAGCACGCAACCAGTACTCAACTCTTTATCCCCCCCCAGCAGGGCTGTGGTTGTGCAGCCTTCAGACCAAGCTGCTTTCAGTCAGTATGAGTTCATACTGCCCAACTCTTAAAAACCAGGAGGTGTGTTGCATCAGCTCAGTACAGCATAAAGAAGCACTCAAGCAGTATGGAGGGGAGGGATGAATTCTTCAGCTATGAGAGATTAGCTATTTTATAATTTCATTGTAGTGTGATACCTAATTTTCTACAGAAAATGTCAGAAGCCCATTCCCCTNCCCCCTTCCCTTCCACAAAGGTCACCACCCTCATGTAAGAAAGCTGCAAGAGCCCTTCTGACTGTTTAAGGCCAAGGAAAAAAAGTCACCAGGACTCAAGAAGCTGATAAGGAACCCAAAAGCTGAAAAACATCTTGCTCTATTAAGCCAAGAGAAAAGAATACAGTCCTGAGTTCAAGATCGGGTTCTTGGGAAGGACTGGAGGGTGAACTAGGATTCACTCACTGCTGTAAAAACGTAAGTGCAAGAACTTCTGGTTTTAAGTCAGAAGTTAGTACAAGACACACTTTAACAGTAAAAGCTGGCAGAACAAGAATCAGACTGCTGACTTTGAATAGTATTCATTAACTAACTGAACTCTTACCCAAAGTTTTTCTGCAGGCTTCTGATCAAGAGGGCGAGAGTCTCTGGTAGAGCATCTTTCTTTACGTGGGGAAAAACAAAAAGTGACTGTTGCAAAGAAGAAAGTACAGTAGGAGAGGAAAGATTTTCCTAGTTTCAGCTAACTATGTTTCCAATTAACTGAGAATGTCAGTTTTAATGAGCACCATGTCATGGTACCTGGTGGATAGTGTCACTGAAGACAAACTGCTCTTTCACATGTACTTGTTACATCTTTACAATGTATTTATGCACTAGAAAAAGTATTTAGCACCCACATGATGTGGAAAATACGAATGGTGACACATATGTCAATGAGTCACAAATAATAGCGGAGGAGGTTTTACTTGAACTAGGGCAATGAGGAAGTGCTAACCCACACAGAAGGAGCCTTCCCTGACTGAGCAGCAATACCTTAATTGTCACTGAAAACGCAGCCTTCAGTGACGGCAAGAGTAAACACTCCCAAGAGAGAAGAACAGCACTGAAAGCAAACACTATGCAGGGTGTGCAGGGTGGTCCAGCCATTTAACCCCCACAGGTCACACACTGCAAAAGCAAACTCACCATGTCCTGCACACATGCATTTGCTGTTTAGCATGCTGTCCTGCACCACAAAACACTCCACCAGCCTTCAAACAGTAAGCTGAAAGTGATGCGCGCATTTACTATTTCTGGGTTCAGTTCACATATCCTTCTGTTTGGAAGGACTAGAAGAAGTTTCATGACCAAAAAAAAAATAATCATAATGTATAAATAAGACTGCCATAGTCTCACCTTCCCCACAGTCACAGGGTAGAACATGGTGAGGAAGAAAAGATATTAAATCCCTACACAAATATAACTATATTCCACAGCAGTTTTAAATTTAACTAAGTAATTCTTTACTATTTCTAACATATTGCAGAAAAGTGAATCAGAACAGAAAGCGCTGAATTTTTAGAAGGCTTCAGTTTTTCTAGTCTTGGGTTGGGCATATTCTTGCATTACACCAGCAATCACATATTGACAAGCACACTCCCCAATTACTTATAACCACTTCTCAGTAATTGCAGAGTCAGGCAAGGGACTAAAGAAATACAGATGTGTGGTACAGCACCCCTGCACTCAAGTTAGGCATGAATTTCAGCAAGTACAGACCAGATGAAAGTCCCCGGAGTTGTGACAAAAAGTGTTTTCCCTATGGCTCCAGTCACCTCTGCAGAGCTTACTTTAATCTGATTTTGTCTTTGTGAGAGTCTGATCTAAAGATAAATGTATTCAGCAGTTCTTCCACTGATTACAGGAATATTGCCATACATTTCCCAACTTCGTTCTTTAAGTCCTCTTTACCTGCTGTAATGAAAAAGGAGCCTGATTTGCAATCAAACAATAGACATCTAAGAGTGGGAGAGAATATATATGTACATAATGCCTAATGAAGACATCAGTTGCAAGCTAACTAAGCTATTCTAGTAAACTGTTATTTTTTTTTGCATGACAGTTCGCAAGTATAATAAACTATAAGAACCAAGCCTCAGTATCTATCTGTGAAAAATACTACCATCTAGAATGCAAATCTCTGCCATGCTATGCAAAACGTCTCTCTGTCAGAAAACGCAGGAATTACAGAAGAAAATGCAAGTTACAGAAGTATAGAGGGAGAAAGAAACCCTGCAGCCCAGGCCACTCATGCTTTCCAGCGCCAGAAGTAGCTGAGCACTGTCCACTGGAGCGCAGGGAGTAGGGGAGGTGCTGCCTGCAGCACTGCAGAGCTGCATGCGGACATGCAGCACACACACACCCAGCACTGCAGATCAGCACACACGGAATGCAGATACAGCCTCCTTGCACTATTTGAGGACAGATACTGCAGAAACCTGCAGCTTCTGCTTTTTTAGATTATAGAACATAAAGCTAGTTTAAGGCTGAAACACCAGTGTTATTTTTAGAAGGAGAGAATTATCATGCTGATAAGAGGGAAGGAGTTATTTTCTCAGGCACCAAAGACTGCTTTCCCTGAATTCTCTCTCCTTTAGTGTGTAAAAAGGCAGATGAGGGAGAGATCTTTCTTAACGACAATTAAAAGAAACTTAGACACAAGTTTCAGGCAGCCAAACCAGTCTAATAATTTAATGGGGATGTTTTTACATCCTACTTTTTTCCCCTCTCCCCACCTGCTCTTCTTTGATGTCTTTCTTATTCTCTTACCTCAGCTCCATCTTAAGCATGTCACGTCTTACAATAAATCCATCTAAATCACACACATACACACACACACAAAAAAATCACAGTATAGCTCTTTTTTCCCTTCCCTTCCTTTTGAAAAACTTACGTTGGGAAACTTGAAACTGCACAAAAATGGCTTGACTAAAACAGGAGCGAGTAAGTCAGACACACAGTCAGAATCACCCACTTCCACTGCAGTGAGTTCATGGGTGTGTCAGATCACTGGAACCTCAAGTGGTATGCTTGGATATCACTTGGGCTTCAAGTCCAACCTTACTGAGACAATGAAATTATTTTTTCTTCCCCATCTGCACTTACTTTGGGGAAGGTATACACAGGAAAAAGAGGAGAGGAAAGAAAAACTCTGTATGAGGTGACAAGAGTTACCTTGGGGATTCTGAGTATGCTACTGGTACCCCATTTTGTGGTAGCACGGGCTACCACACCAAAATTGAGAGTTCAGCCCTCAACTGAAACCAGTCTTCATAGTTTTAAACCTTCAGTTCTGTTGGAGGCCTCGTGGCCAGTATAGTGAGATACTAGGTATCATTTATCCATCCCGGCAAGTCACTTTATCTGGGCAGTTACCTCTGTCATTTGAGCAGATACCAAAGTGCATGGGCAGGGGGAAGGGCAGGGGAAAAGTGAGAGTTAAAGTCCACACTCAACAGGAACAATTGTTTCTACAGTAAAAATAATTCTACAGCCCATTAGACACAGGTAAGACCTATGTTCTTCTAAGGGCCTGTCTCAGGCACATGAGAGTCAAGCAGAAGAGGAAAAGAACTTGGTCCTACATCCATTATCTTTCCCATTCTGTAAATATGTATCTTTTTGTCTCAGCTAGAGTTTCAGTGAAACCTGTAACTCCACGTGTTTAAAGCTGCAAGTGTCAGAGCAGTTCATACTATGCAGTGCCCGCATTTTTCAGACTACTAGTAGGAAGTAAACAAACCCAAGGGAAAACAAAAAGTCTGGCAACCCTCCAGCACACTGAGGCACCAGATAAGTGCATCTGTGATCCAAATGCTACACAGGGTGAGGGGGAGAGAACGGAAAGATGTGTAAACTGGTATTACCCTGCAGAGCAAGGTAAAGAACCTACCTTCCCAGGTAATGACTTGGGGCAATAGTAGGGGGAAACCCTCATCCTTTCAGGTGGATGACCCTCAAGTTATATGCTTCTGCAGTCTTACTTTCAATATATTTTGCTTTCCTTGATTATTCATGCTTACTTACAAGATGCCCATATGCTTCATACAGATCAAACCATACGCATAGTGCAAATTTTTTGTCTAATTATAAAGATTTTGTAATGACAATTATCTGGACAGACAAAACTGCTTCACTCACCATAAAGACAGCGTGAAAGTTTAAGACTCACAATAGCACAGCTCAATAAAACTCCTGATCTAAATAAAGATTGCTCCCAGTGGATTACATGGATCCACTACCATTTTGCAAAAGCTCTCTCTCCTGTAACATTACCTCAGAGCAATGCATCATTCATTGTAATTTTGCTTTTTAATGGCATTTAGCTACAGGTACCATTGCTATTTGAAGCATCCAGCAAGAGAAAAACGTTGTTCATTATATTTATACTGATGCTACAAACATCTTCAGCCAAGCAGGAATTCATGAGCTAGGCCTGAACACTATCCACTGAACATGACAAGAAAGTACTTAGATTACTGAAGTACTGACATTATTTGTTTAACAAGCAAACACCCAAAATTAGCACTTCCTAAAGTGACCAAGAAGTACATCTCCAGAGATTAAAGACACTTTCCAGGCTCTCCATACCAAGAGCTATCACTTCTCTGATCGATAACTAGCATCATTGCTCTTTATACTGTAACATTAAATAAAAGGAGGGAGCTAATGCAAATTGGCAGGACATGAAGTAGTTTCAGTAGAGACTGAACTAGAAGAAAGTAACACTGGGAATGCACTGGTATTTGGGCTGACCAAGACAAGCATTGCAGCGCTGTGGCAGTGTGCTGTGGCTGTGTCGGTTCAACCCATGGCTATCACCGAGGCATCGCTTCTGCCTCGACACCCGTCTCTCGCTGCTGCACACGGACACAAGGGCGCAGACACCGCGCTCTAACGAACGCCCCATTTCGCTTCCAGCCTCCAGCTACGGTGGTAGTTCAGTGCCACCGAGACCGCCAACCCAGCCTTACAGCGAATCGCTGCTCTGCTGCCGAGCACCATCGTGCCTCTGCAGGACCCTGGATGGATGAGGCGTGTTTTTCCGTGATGATGGCCCCTTCCAGGACAGCTTCCCGATCCACCCGGGATAACAAACACATCCCAGACTGCAGGTATCTACCAGACATCTACCTCTCCAGCACTGGCTTTTGTCACAACCGGTTTGCATCCGACAGAGGAGGTTAGGGAAGGAACAGTAAGGACATCAGAAAGAAGAGGGAGTCCCAGATGTCAGTGGATAAGCTGCAGCAGCTCCCTCCCCCCGGGGCTTTCCCTTCCCCTCCCGGCCCGCGGCAGCGACCAGATCCCCCCGTGCGGGCGCGGGAAGG
>VZRQ01004343.1:65375-80115 GCA_013397975.1 Machaerirhynchus nigripectus | reverse complement strand
AAAAAGCTGTTTCCACCGCTGGAATGACAGAATCCTCCAGGCTGGAAGGGACCACAGTGGGTCATCTTCTCCAACCTCCCTGCCCAAGCACCAAGGACGACCTGGCTCCTTCCTCTTGGCACTCACCCCTTTTAGGTATTTACATACATTGACGAGTTCCCCTCTCGGTTGTCTCTCTCGTCTGAAGGCTGAGCAGGCCCAGCTCTCTCAGTCTTTCCTCGTAAGAGTGATGCTCCAGTTCCCTAATANTGTTCCAGGAGCTCCATGTCTCTGTTGTGCAGCTTAGAACTGGACACCCTACTTCAGATGTGGCCTCCCCAAGACTGAGTAGAGGTGCTGGGAAATTGCAAAAAAATTACAAAACAGCTGGAAGCAGAGTTTCAGCTCAACCCAACCCAAAGCAATCTTTTTCCTTGTTAAAAGCTTTTATTTGGAAAGAAGACACCAGCACAAAGAAAATGTTTTCTGCATAACCAGTTTTATTTTAGCACTATTAACAACAAACCAGACAATTTTATTCACCAGTGTTGGGCACATACGTGTAGCTCCTGCTACAGAGCACATCTGTGTTTTGTTCGAGGCAATTGCAGATGGGATGAGTGGCACTTTCCACAATCAGAGGACCAGGTATAAGCTTTTCAGCCATTTCTCATGTATTCCACTCCCTAATTCTGAACACAGCTTCACGTTGTACAATATCCTAAGGCTGAATTACAGGTTTGAGTGATCAACGAGAAAGACAAGTTCTTGAGGTCGAAGTGCCTCACTAAATATGCTGTATCTTTAACTGTGCTGCCTAAAAAGCCACACAAAGTAGTTCCATAAAGAATATATAAGGAAGCTCTACATAGCAGCCTATACAGGAGATCCCGATTTTATCTCAATGCCTAAGCATCATCCCAACTACATGTCAAAATGGACAGTTCTAGAGATTAAAACTACCCTGGATTTCTATAAGCGCAGTGTAAATTACAGAGCACATCTTTCTGGGCAAGTGTTCTGGGATGGTTTTATGAAGGTAGAAATTCCTGTTGTCTTAAAATGCATGAAGTAATGGAACAAACTGGAGCACAACCTGGCAGTGTGGAGAACTGGGCTTATCTTTGTGAGATCTGCTGCTGAAAGAAAAGTGTGCAATCTGCTCTGCTCCTCACAAAGCAGGGAATTGTTCAGAAGGTCTTAAATCAGGAGCAGATAACATCCCCAAAATTGCAAGATGGTTAGAAAAAACAGAGGACAAGCAATGCAAACATTTCACGCACAATTGCCATAATTGCTTTCTTCAACCCAAAAGCATCAGGCTAATCTTGTTCAAGCTAAGCTGCAAACAGTCCCCCTGATCCACATCCCTACGCAGTAAGAGACCTGAGAGATTGCACTAATTTAAATGGATCTCTTCCCAGAAGAATGTAAGCAAGATAGTGATTACACTCAAAAACACCTGGAAATTGGGTCACAGCACAGCATTCACTGACAGAAATTAATCATGCTTTATTGTCCTGCAGTTTCTACATCTGTTTCACCCTTGAGATGTAGCTTGCCTGAGGGAAGAGGCATCTCTGCAATCTTCTGCCAGAATTCAGGAAAGAAAGCAGTCACTGGTTCCTCTCCAAATTTTCCATTGCACAAGGGATATGAGCCTTACTGTTGCAACCCTATTCCCACTGCTCAGCTTGCTGTGTCTTGGAAAACCCCAGCTGAGCTGTTTGGGGGTTTGGGTAGCAGTGCACAGTTCTAGGCTCTCAGAAGGCTTTCCTGGGCCTTGTTGTGCAGGCAGGTATTAACCATGGAAGCATGCCAACCCAAGCACTTCCAGCCTGAAGTACTACTCAGATTAGCAAAACCCTACATTCACACGAGGGCTGTGTTAGCATAAGTACTGGCATCTTCAGATATGTTGTTATTTCATACAAAAAGGATGTTTTGGTGTAAACTGAAGAGAGTGTAAGAAACCCAAAGCCTGCATACTTCAGTACCTTTAACAAATACAAGAACATCTGCAGTAGCAACAAAGCCCAGCGTGGCAGAAAGGGTAAACTGATGGTGCTTGATTAGAGAGCATCTGGAGCAGTATGTTCCACAGGGAATGGATGTTGATTGATTATAAACACAAATAGAAATCACGCTCAGCATTAGTTGGGAGGTTCAGGATTTTTAACTATACAACACAAATATTAGAGCCTCTAAGAGTATCATTTTCTCCTGATACTGTGAGAGCTTTGTAGAATCTCCCAACTTCATGGCATTTTTACTGCGTAGGCTTTGCTTGGTAGCTGTCCCTCACAGGATAGTGCTAACTACTGCCACTACTCTTAGGCACCATAGTGACCCAGTGAGATCAAGTTAGAGCCACTCACATGCTTAACAGGGTCTCTGCTAAAGAACATTTTCGGACACAAGTAAAAATGAAGGCTGCTAATGAGATTTACATGTTAAGTTAGTCTTAATATTACTCTCTAGAATTTAGACTCTCCAAAATATCTTCCCCTCTCACCCATTCTCTTGTTTAGTATGGTTATTTAGTTGGTTTGTTTGTTTGTTTTTAAAATGGTATCTTTTTGTTTGTTTAAGGGAGAGCAGTGAGCAGCAGCAAACACCAGGACCAAGTTAAAGCCCTGGTAATGTCTGTTGTTTTCTGTTTCTTCTACAAATTGTGACCTTCAGTGTTTCGACCATTCTTCTTAAAAGTTTTGTGTATACAAGAATTAAACTCTCAGGAAGTTTATCATCAGTCTCTAGTGGTACTTGTGTGGTAATTCATTAGTACTGACCCAACAGGACTCTTCACTGCAATTAACATTCATACCGATCAGCAGCTTTAGTAAATGTCGGGACTTTCCCAGGCTTGTTTCTCTGTAGCTTGTTCTGGGGTGGGAGTCAATAGCTCTGAATGAGCTGTTACCACTCAGGAAAGGGATGAGAGGGTCACTATGGATAGTTCTGGGAAGCCATCCTCTGGGTGCTCAGAGAGAGAGCACCACTCCAACCATAGCGCTGGGAATGCTGCTAGGGAAGAGAGCAATCTCACAAATCTCATTATGACACATTCCTGAATGCCAGCAATCCCACATCAAAATGGGTAAGTAGAAGCAGAGAAAGCACAAAGTAAAGCAGAAAAGAAAGCACTTTTAGAACTTGTATACAACAGCTTCAGTGTAGCAGAAACAGAGCATGATATTTCAACATTTAAAGGGAATGATGGGATAGGAAAAGTCTTTATAAAGTACAGATCCAAAAAATAATGAAATATGTGGAGAACATTAAATGTGTAACAATCATTCAGTACTTTGTATCAGCTAAGCACTAGAGAGAACTTCTACAAGATGGCAGACTACAGGACGTTTTTACATTTATGTTGTGTGATGTTTTGCCTCAGGATGCTGTGGGGCACACAATTACAGAGGCGCAAAAAGGCTCTAGGTGACTTCATAAAGGATAGGTTCACTGTTAAACAGTGGATCCTGGTAGTTTCAGAAACGTCACTACATCTGATTGCCCACGTTTAGAAAGAACTGCTGGGAAACAGTAATTCCACAGCGCCTGCTTCTTAAACTCCCCCTCAACATCTGCTCCTGGGCACTGCTGCACAGTTTTTGGCTGGATGGACTTGATCTGAGTCAGGTCTTCATATGTTCAAAGCCAGTCTGTGTGCACAGAGTAACACTGTGAAATACATTAGTAATAGTAGAGATTAAAAAGTTCAGACATGTTTGTAATGTTCCATCAGTTTCAGACTCTGCAACACTTTTGTGTGGCTATATCTGCCAAAACCCCACTCATGGAGTAAGGAGGACAAGGAAAAAAGTCTGCAAGATAGCCCCCCTGAATTATCTTTCAGGACACAAGATTTGCCTCTAACAAAATTGCATACTCAGCTATAGGATAGTAGAGACCTGAACCTCTTAAGTCAGCTGAAACCCCTTGCACAGAATGTTTCAGGAAACAGAATTTAGATTCCACCAAAATATCTTAGCCTCGTATCTCTTCTTTTGTTTGGTCTGGCCATTTATTTGTTTTCTTTCTTTTGCTCCTATGTCTCATGTTTATTTTGTTTCTTATAAGGGAGCCGTGAGCAATAAAGAACACTTATATTTCTAATAAACAAAGCATGAGGAGTTTCCTGTCTTCTCTCTTTTAGTGCTTTTTCTTTTAAATACAGATGACATTTGTTTAGGTACTTCATCCCCGCATCTCTCTTGAACTATGCCCCAGAAGGTCCTGCTGTCAGGTTGACTTGAGATTGTCACCTATGGGCAAGTTCAGATATGTGAAGGGTTCTGCTCCCCTAATTTTAAGTCAGAGTTGTACAGCATTCCCACAAGAGATCTGTTTTAGTAGAAAAGGCAGGTTATTTATAAAGATTAGCCACAGAAATAAAGAATCAAGCAGAGCTCACCAGAGAGCATAATAACAAATTTAATATTCATGCCCATGTAATGAACGAAAATGCATTAAACCCCAAGTATATAGTATTGTTTATGTTTAATGGTGTGTATCATACAGCCTCAGAGGATCATATACCATATTCTAGAAGAAACACTTCCAGCTACGTCTACATAAGTTAATTAAGTGGAGCCAACACACACTAAACAGGTACTGGCACATGATGGTTCTGTTTATATGTTAGCTCACTAACTGTGTTGTTCAGAACTATCACAGGCTGGCGAGCATTCCCCATGGCAATTTTGCATGCAGCCATGCTATTTTGATAGGAAAAAAAAGCAGCTGTGTGGCCATCAGCTATGCTCTACCAGTCGGCCTTAGGGCTAAGAAAGTCTGTTTGCTCTTTATTGTATTTCATTATTTGTTTCAATTACAAATATTGCTCTGAAGCAGTTAGAGACTCTGAAAGAAAGAATGTCTCAAGGGCACTCACAAAATGTTAATGTCTGAGTGAAACTTTTATTAAAAAGCTCTTACAATTATTGCAAGTTGGAGTGATTTAGAGGCCGCAGAATTTGTGTCCTCTGGCTTCTGATTTCCCTTTTCTTCTCTTCTTGATCATGCTTTCCTGTCAAAACAGTTAGCAAAACAGAGGTAACAGGGTAACCAGTTGCACAGTGAAGAATTTGCCCACGATGTTTTAAAGGCACCCAGTTTTACACCATCACACACTTGAAGTGGTAACTCAGCCACCTGTGTCTGGTTCTGTGCGTTTGGATACCTGTATATCCGTTTCAACAGATGGAAGAAGATAAGCTTGAAGGAAAATATGTGTCCTTGCAACTTTGTCCAGGTGTGCTTCACTGGCTGATCAAAGCTGTGCATTCAGATTGCAGCAGGTAAGGTGTCTGTTCCTGCTGCTTCTCCCTACTTGGCAGCAGCAGTCCCACCCCTGACCTGACACTCTGTGCTTTAACCAGGCAGCAACCTGCATGGAAACCATTCAGGCAGCAGCTCCCAGTCCAGCAGCACTTGAGGATGGCCTGGATTACCAGTAGAAGTACCGCTAAAAGTACAGTATGGGAGTGGACAGAAGCAGAGAGACCCAAAAAGAGATAGATCTAGGTATTATTCCTGGGCTAATGCTTGTACTGGTGCTAGGAGGATGAACCACCTGACTGCTGTCCTTTAGTGCCACACATCTTCATTTATATTGGAAGTTTTCAGACCAGCGGTGGTCCCTTATCATATACACTTCCTAACAGTGGATTGAGCCATTGCAAGACTCCTAAGTAATATTCATCCACAACTCACTCTGAAGCTAAGGCCAAGCCAAAATAACCAGAATGACTGTGGAAATTTGTCTGTAGCAGACCTTCTGCAACACTATTAGTCACAGTGCTATGCTGTAACAGTTATCAACACTGCTTTTGTTTCATCTCCACTTGTGATTTTCTTTCCTAATGTCTAGATCTGAAGAAATTTATTCACAAGTTTATAGCATTTAGTTGTTTTCTTAAGAAATTATAATTATATTGGATAAAATTAAAGCTTGGACGTATTTCCCTTACTGATATAATGTAGTTACTATAGCCTAGCACATAAGTGATGGCAACTAAAAAAATCAATTATGAGAGGGCTTTGAAAGTGGAATAACTATAGACAAATTGTCACCAGAACCCTAAAACTGTAAGAATCAAGTAAAAAGGAAACCTGCTTCAGTACCAATTGCAGAGCATGTTTATTTCTTGTACATCAGAATTATTTTTCATGGAGCATGATCAGGGCCAGTTCCTGCTCAAACACATATAAGAGTGGAGGAGAATAGATCAACAGATGATTGCAACATTAATTATTTAGAATACTTCCTCAAAGCATTATGTGAGAATTTGGGTCCTAATACAATCATTATCTAATGGAAGCTTTTGCTTCTCCATCTTCTATAAAATAGTATTTGATTCCTTGAAATAGTCATCCAAGTTGAACACAAAAAAGCCACAGCTGGAGCTGCTCCAACATACAGAGTGTTCAGTTACTGAAACCTTACACTTCCTCTTAGTTTGCATTCTACACCCTGAGCAGGAAACGTGGGATTTCACTTTGCTGTCTTGTCTCTTTAGATGGATTCACCCTCATGCCAACAGCGAATTCAGTGCCTTAAAGCACAAGTGAATGTCTCCTCTAATCTACTGCCAGAGCACAGAATGTCCAGATCATAATTAAGCCCTGACCACTTGGTATTTACTTTTATTACACTAATGCTGTGAGGCCCCAGTAAGTTTGGAGCCAATTGTGCTATGTGCTGCACACAGTCACAGCCACCGCCTGAAAGACCTCACGGAACAGGGTGAGAGAAAGAATTATTTCCCACAGCAGCAAAAAGAGCCTTAATTTTGTTGCTGTTCTCCTTGAGGCATTAATCCCAAAAGAGAAGAGGAATAAACTTGTCTCAAATGAGTCATCTGAGCAGATGAAAGCATAAAAATATCCTCTTATCTCCTGTTATATCTTTCCCTTCCACGTTGCTGCTTCTTTCCCAAGAATAGAATAATAACAAAATAAGAGTGAAGTCAGCCCTGGGCAGGGATGTGGTAGCGTCTGGAGCACCAGAAGCAGTGGAAGCAGGCAGGAGTCTCACCCGATGCGCTCTGGCTCCTGTAGACTTAGCAAGCACTTGGCAAAGGTGAGGAGAAGGATTATATCTGTCAGAATAACTTTTATGGGACCCAGCTCTTCCAGGAATTGTTTAAAATCCACATAATGCTTCTGAATGTTAATGCTTGTATTGGGACATTTGCATTACCAGATAAATGTGCAAGAACACGTTTCCAGACATCTGCCTAGTGGCCGCACATCTGAGCAGTTTGCTGAAACTTGGTCTAAGGTCCGTGAGGTCCTTGGGCTCCTGAAATGATTTCCAAGGTTTGTAATAAATTGTGCTACTGAAGTGTACCGTGGTTAAGCAATTCTCACATGATAGAAACAATATGTGGTACACTGCAGTAAACCCAATCTATGTTATTTTAACTTTCCAGCCTTCAAAAGCTTTTAGAAGGGAACACAGACACACAGAAGAATTTCGTATGTACAGATGCTGTGAAAAAAAGATGAAAGCTTTTGTGATGATGCCCCCAAGTTATCACCCCCCCAGTACAAGACAAGTGGATGATACAATGCTGATCATTGTGCATTATATTAGTAAGAAGTGAGGAAGAACAGTGTGGTTTTTAAGGTGAGGGCAGTCGCTAGATTTGTACAAAGCCCTGGCTGAATTACTTGCATTACCCCAGGTAGGTCCGTAGTTTTTTAGCCGTGTCAGAGGAGGGAGGACTTGGAATGTGCCATGCCATGGGGTTAAGTGGTGGTGATGTCTGGGAAGGAGAGCTTCATCTTCAGGCACAAAAGGCATTTCAGTGTTGTTGAGTCCCCCTTCCTGGTGCACACACGGGATTGCAGGATTGTGTCAGAGTGTGAGTCAACAAAGAGGTGGTGTGGGCTTTCAGGGATTTTGGGCTTGAATGGGAATGCAAGCCCTTCATACACTGTGTGTCCTTCCCTTCTTTCAAGTGGGGAAAACAGTGCTCCTGTACTACAGGTAGGTACTGTGAAGATAAATGTCACAGAAATATCACAGATAACTACTGTCATGGCTGTAGATTCAGGGCACAGATACAGCTTGCTCATTTCTCCAATGCTATTACTGTTGTTATTACTATTATTAAAATTACTAAGTTCACAAATTATATCAGGCTACACACACTGTACATACTTTGTATAACTAAAGCAATTAAAGAGCCTATATAGACAAAAAAAAAACCCATAAAAAGACATTGCATTTGATAAAAACAGGCAAATGGGGAATGTCCCATCCCAGACTCAGCAGCTAGAAGAGGGTATGTGCTGCAGTCATTCACTGTGAACCTGACCTTTGTTTTGCTTGAGAATCCATGAAGCTTGTGATAAATTAACTTACACTGGACCAGCCACAGCAGGCTGGAAGAAGTACCCAGGACTGAGCATGATTTTTTTGCTCAGTTACCTGTACTCTTAAAAAATTTTTGTAACCATGAATCGATACAAATTCTGTGTGGTGTTTTACACTGTGTTTCTCTGCTTAATAAAATGTAAGAGGAAAGGTATAGGAAGAAGTGGGAGGGTGCCTAGTTAGAGCTTATAAAGGCAGGTCTATAAAACACGTTATATGGTTAAAAAGTGACATGCAATGCAATTTTAAGATTACATCTGCCAAGTATGTTCATGGAATGGCTTGTTTTCTATCAAGTCATTTGTGCTGTCCTTATTTAAAAAGTATTAACTAGTTTTATAAAATTAAAAAGTAAAAACAAAAAAACCCAGTCCTGTTTAGAAATCAGGCATCAACTCCAAATGATAAGACTTTGACTTTGTCACATCTAAAGACATCTGACAGAATTGGTTCTGTAAGGCTGGTGATTAGGAAGATCTCTGAGAGACTGTAGCTTTCGCTCTAAGTTTGCTGTAAGTCTGCTCCACATATGTTATGGAAAAGAAGGGGGAACTCAGCTTCCCAAATCTCCCGTCTTCCATCTGAGTGCTTTTACTGCTGGATGTGGGCAGGACATGGGTAGGATATAACCCATCTGCTTCCTGGCTGTAATTCGAGGGACAGTTAGGCAAGGGACAGCTCTGGCTATTCCTGCTCAACCACATCAGCAAGTGACAAAGACTGGAGAAACCCAGTCTTTTGCATTTCCCTTGTTCTCACCCGTGAGGGAGGCTCTGAGTACTCTCGTGACCCCAGGGATGACGGCAGACACTGCAGGGCTGGGTCGCAGACACTGTGAATACACCAAAGTGTATCTAAAAGGCCTGCCAGGCATTGAAGACTTTGTGAATAAGACTGAGCACTGACACCATCACAGAGCTGTCAGTCTTCATCTGAGAGCCTTCCTAAGTGTTACTCATCTTTGCTGAGACTTGTTTGTCCAAATGCTCAATCCAATACAACACATGCGATTGTTTGCAAGATGGGAACATTCCTGTTTGTCTGCAGTCTGCTTTGAGGACAACATGTTGATTTTTCCTGCACTTTTATAATTTGGAATATACTGTATTTAAATGGAGAGGAAGGGGGGAGGCGGGGAAGGTAAGGGGAACAGGTGGAGAAAGGGAGAAAGACTATGTGCATATGTGTGCATACCTGTATTTATCAGATTAAAGAAACATATTTTAATAGGTTTATAGAAGGATAGTTCAGTTTGGTGCTAGATTTTAATGTAAGAAAAAACCCCAAGGTGTTGCCAAGATTATGTCATTGGTTAGAGAGAGGAACCTTCTACCATCAGTGCAGTTCAGAGTCCTGCCTGGATCCTAAGGCTCCACAGACAGATGTGCAGCTCTGACTGTCAGGGGAGAAGAGAAAGGAAGCAAAGGAAATGCAGAGGCATCTCCCAGCACGCTTAGTGCATGCAGAGCTCATATGTGATTTTATCAGTGCTGCTGTCTAGTCTTGCAAGAAAAATTTTGAAACAGAACAGTGAAGGAGTACCGTACACATGGTGGTGTGCAGTGGGAGGTGGGGGAGCTTCATCTGAAAGCATCTGAGAAGTCAGTCAGTGCAAGAGCAGAGGTGAAAGGCTCAGTGAGTAGCTCTAATTTAGAAGGAACTGAATGCAAATTACAGAAGTGTTTTAAATAATATTTCACAGGGGAAGAAAATACTGGATTGCATTCCATTTTTTTGGAAACAGGAAGAAAGGTGACAGAAATGGATTAGAGTACTCCAATATGAAGATCCTGGATAAACTCAGCTTTGGTCCTTCAGGCTTTCTCAAATGACATGTCAGGATATCTAGCACAAAAACATGCTCAGAAATGTTCAGATTCCAGAAACACAGTGACTCATGCATTTCCAAAACATTATTATAACAAGCTGCTGTCCAAATTTCCTGCTGTATTACATCTAATGCACGTTCAGTGCTGCTGGCACTCTTCCCTCTGAGTCAGTGTAGAACCACTGCCCCAAATCAGAGTTAGGTGACCCCTGCGCAGCCAGTGCTTCTGTCATTGCAAACAGATGTAAAACAAATATCCCAATTCCTCGTAGTCCTCAGGATCCTTTTACAGATGGCAGAGTCCACTTAATCTCTGACAGAGTGACCGTGTATGAAGACGGACACTTACCTTCTACATTTCTCTGCCCTTCCAGCGGACTGCAACAATTTTCAGTTGGATTAACATTGAGCTCTGGGGAGATGGACTCTAAGTTAGGGAAACAGAATGGGAAGTTGGAAGGGAGCATTACTTTATACATTTTCTCTTTGTTTCAGTACCTAATGCAATGGTATTATGTCTTATGCTACGTGTCCTGTCCCATGGACCCTCCTTGCACTGTGTGTTTGACAACCTCTTAAGAAGCACAGGAAACCATGTGGAGAGGTGAGAAGGAACATTTAGGTGGAGAGAATGACAAGTACTGGCCTTAACCGTATTGATATGAAGGGATTCAGTGATGCCAGGGAACAAGACAACTTGTCTGCTCCACAAACCCCGGGGTAATCCTCCTCCATGGTGATTTCTCTCTGTTCTCTTTTTTCTATTCTGGGTCTTATTGCTGAAGAGAGGCCTTTCAGCCTTTGGGAAATCTTGACCTATGTAGGCATTTACTGCAGCTTGTAAATTACAAGAGGAAAGGGTAATCATAATGAACAATTAACAGCATTGAGCTTGGACTTACATGATCATGGTTCAATCTGTTGAAAATGCAAAAAGTAAGAAACCTAAATGCAGTAATGGGGCCTTCTCCAATCTTTAGATGCCATCAAAAAATATAGAGGAAGAATAGCAAAAGCCTTGTTTTGTTTCTTGTTCCTTTTAATGTACTGGTGGACCCCTTGAAAAAATGACACCATGAGGCTTCCTAGTAATACTTTTTCCTGTAAGTAATTTACTTTCTGTAAATGCCACTATTTCATACCATGTGGAAATCTGGAAATCAAAAATTCTATTCTAAAGGCAATTTATTTGAACTGATAGTCTGGCTTGAAGGAGTCAAGTTTGAATTTCTCCCAGAGCACATTACATGTCTCCTGAAAAAGAGTGAGTTTTTTAAAGGTTAGGTGTTGCCTACTGTATGCTGGAAAACCACCTTTGTAGATTTGCATTAAGGCAAGATGGTATTTGAATCTGGTGGAATGCTTTACATATTCATATTGCCTGAAGGCTGGAAACTTTTTATCACCAGAGGAGTAGCAGAGATGACAGTAAAGATACAGTTCAGTCAATGGAAGNTTTTTTTCATATGTAAGTCTACATGTCTTTTGTGGAGATGTACTGATTTGCAGGGCATGTTGTACTGGATCCCAGAAACAGCTCCAATAAGTACAGTTTGATCCCCGAACAGACTTCTGATGTAAATATGGGGAACATAACAGCTTTTCTTGGCTATAATGATGAGAGTGACATGCCATGTCCTTGCAGCTCTGACTAAGGTAACTCCCTACATTTCCTACAGTATTTCCTTTTTTACAGCATTATGGCTGGCTAGATCAGAATTCATTTTTTGGCAATGATGGTTTCCACAGATCTTACTCTTGGAGATACAACTCTACCTCCAAGAACCTATCCTGAATGACAAGACAGTAAAAATTAGACACAGTAGTGAAGAGCAACCTAAATCTGTTGTCTTTTTTAACCTAGAGCTAAGGAGTCCAAGAGAACCAGATGATAATCTGGTTTTGTCCTGTCTCGAATGATCCTGGTAACTTCTTAAAATTGTTCATTTATTTATTTTTTGCATTGACTTTTCTCTAACACCACTCTTAAAAATTTAGTTGCAAAATCAGACAGGCTAATTTGAGAATAGAAATACTGAAAGATTAAGGAAGGATATGGGGGATTTTATATTAGTGCGTAGTTTCTGTTTCTGCAGAAACAGGATCCAAAAGGTTTATTGATGTCTGGAGATCTCTGGGTGTGTGCAGCCATATTCTGATGCACACAATAACTGGAAAAATTGCTGTTGCAGCCTTGGAAAAGATGACTTTTCTTCACAATTACAATTCATTTAAGCAACTGCAAGACACAAACCTAAGATCACAGCTGGCAACACAGCAAATAATTAGGGATGCTCTACCTTGTGGGATATATTAATGTGTCACAGTAAATAAAGAGTTATGCACTCACATTACATAAGAATATTTGTGTACTCCATTACGTGACATTAAAAAAATCCAAACAGCCAAATAACAAAGCAGAGAATAATGCAACATGTAAATACCTGGAAAAGGAAAATAAATACAAGCTGTAGAATAACTAGGGCTATAAAAAGCAGTAAAACTTTTGCAAGAGACCATGTAGTCTTTTGCACAGGTTTACAATTGTGTTTGATCCTCCTTCTTTGGTTTCTCATGGGACCCTGGTCCAGCTTTGTCATTCTTTATTATGAGACTGACATCAGTCAGCTGGTTTGTAGCCAGTTGCACTAATAGTAAACTGGCAGGGAGATCAGAAATTACTGGAACTATTTGGTCATCTTGAAACTGAAAATGAAGGACTACTCCAAAATTCTTGAAGGCAAAAAAAGACACTCTTAAATGCCTTTTCTATAATAATTGTTTCACAGCATAAAAAGTTGACAAAGTTCAAATTGTTTCAGTTTATTTAGTGCTATGTTGGCCTTAAAAGTTGTAAGGATTTCCAGCCAACAGAATCTATCTTCTCCAAGAAGGATTAATTTAATATTAGCAAATAAAAATACATATTGTTGAGGACCCAAACCTTTAAAGCTGTAGAAAAAATTTATTAAGGAGAATGACTTTTCATACCATGTTGCCTACAGCATTCTAACATACTCCATTTGTCTCATAAGGTTTATAGCCTAATGTGGAGCCATTAAGAGACTGGGTAGGCTTTTGCATCAGCTACAAGAGCACAGTGTGTGATGTATTTGCATGTTTGACTGCCCCGCTTGCAGGTTTTTTTAAGAAATTAAGAAATTCAGCTCTCTCGTGCTGATGTCGTTCACTTACACCTTTACAGTTCTAACCTCACTCCACAGGAGTAGGTAGTGAGAGCTTAGTGAAGTTCGGGAGTGTCTTACTACTGTTCTCCTGAAGATGGAAACACTGATATAACGTTTTTCTCTGCTTTTGCGCATGTCCTGAGGTAGCTTTTCCTAGCATGCTTTCTATTAATTTTCTGTTATTTCTTCTACAGCTTTAGTGTGCTTAGTAAGGCATTTTAACCCCTTTGAAGGTCCCCAAAGTAAGAATAGCAAAGCAGTCCACAGAGTTACACCAATTTCAGCGGAGATTATGTATTTGGCAGCTGGAGGGCACCCCCCTCAGTGAGTGTCTGGAACCTGGATACAGCCTGGAGCAGCCATGGCTGTACCTGTGTTATACCAGTCCACCCTCTGTTGGCAGTGGGAAATGCACCTCTTGGATTGCTCAGGCCAGGACACAACACGAGCTCAATATCCCTGGAGCTAGAACCAGGATGTTTCACTGTTGCTGAGAGCAAGGCTGCCAAGCTGACTGCCAGCACAGACTCACCCTCTTGGTGGACTGGATATCAAGGTGACCCCAGGAAGCAACTCATCACAGCCCAGCATGGCAAACTTCATGACCAAAGAGTACCTCAGGGGCTCAAGCAACAGCATGTAGGTGCATCTTATTTGTCTGTCAGGTATACCCAGTTGTGCCCTCTCCAAAAGAGGTCAGCACTAGAATGTCTTTAGATCCCCACAAGAGATGCACAGGTCAGTGGCTCCTCGGAGAGCCATGATGGGCTATGTAACTGTCCATTAATCTGCTGAAGAACTGTCATCAGGACTGCCACAATGCTGGTAATAAGGTTCAGCAAACTGGACTAGTTACTCTAAAATGCAGTGTGATACAGTGAATAAGTGATAGGGCTGATGGAGAAGGAAATGGCAGAAAATGGAGTTCTGAGTCTTCCATGACTTCATATATACTTTGGCTAAACATTTTAAAATAAACGTGGTCAAAAAATTCACAGCTCCTCTCCAGCTGTCTGTTGGCTTGAGGTTTGTGGCTCTAGTCAGTAATGAAGGCAGTGAATCGCATGGAAATTCACACAGCACTTAGAAGAGGGAAGATCTTTTAAAGCTCTGTGACCATTCCTTACAAGTGTTTTTGAAGAGGACAGAGTGCCCTTAGTGGGTTTTTTCTTCCCCAGAAATACATGACAACATCTACACACAACACCAAATTTAGCAGTTAAGCTTGGTGCATATTTTCCATGTGGTTCAAGTGCTATAAAATAGCCCACAGAGAAATGCTACTGACAAATAACTAACATGCAAAGAACAAGTACACAGGGGCCCACAATGCAACTACACACAAATCCTGGAGTG
>VZRQ01004343.1:45600-65283 GCA_013397975.1 Machaerirhynchus nigripectus | reverse complement strand
CAATATCTACCCTGGACTGACATACCCAGCTGAGGGTACTTCACAGGTGTACTCCCGCATGAATTATCACCACATGAAAAACCAAACCAAACAGCACCCCTACCCCCACTCCAAAAAAAAAAAACAAACCCCAATTGCCTTTCCCACTTACGTTCTTACTTTGGTGCTCACCATTTCAGTGAGTTTTTTAAAAAGTAAATTTGTTATTTCACACTCACAAATACAGCATGCAAACTGTGAGGCAGGTCCAACTGCATCTGAGTTACAGCTGCTGAAGTATACCCAGCTCCTTGCGTGGAAAGAGGAGTCCTGCTGTTTCTGATGGAATCTTCCTTTAACTGCCAAAATCTTTTCAAAAGCAACTTCTCCAAGGGCTGAATCACTGCCCACTAAAAGCAAAGGGAAAGATTCCTACTGATGGCAAGTATCCCAAGTAAGCCAGAGGTCTAGGTTGCCCTTGCCAGAAAACTTTTATGTGCATTTTGATGACTTTTAAAGCTTCTCTTTTTGTAGTTGTCTTTCATATGGATCTTACCATGTGATTTTTTTCCAGACACTTCACTTACTGGATAAAGTGAAGTTGATGTGTTTCTATCCCTGACTCAACAGAGAACGTAATTTTATCAAATTAATTTTTAAGAGACCTGCTATAGTCAGAGTGCACAGGGAAGCATATGCAATATTTAAACATTGTGCTGTCCAATGGCCTGGTTTTCCCTGTATAAACACATGGGATGAAGGTAAAAGACTCAGTCATGTGTTAAAGAAAACGATGTGGTGCCCTCACAATAAAACCACAGAAGCCAGGTTTTTCACAAGTTTACTCAATGGTTCAAGTTTACTTGCAGTTTGTCCTCAGAGGTAAGTATAGACATTCCAGTGCAGATGGGGGTTGTGGAACGAAATGGAAATGTGGAACAAAGTCTCCTAAGCTCCCAGGGAAGGTGTGGGAGCCTGTGGTCACATACATTTTCCTTTGATGCCACTAAATGGCAATTTATTACCAATGTGCAAATCAGGAGAATAAACCTGTCTGAAAGGGGTTCATTGGGGCACGAGTTATCTATGAAAACAGACAGGAAAGGATTGAAAAACCGTGCACCTTTAGGTAAAAGTTTCTTTCTGGAGAAGCTCTAGCCCATCATTTATTGCAATTTGCTATGATGGGGTAGCTGGCTGCCAGCAGAAAGCAGTATAAACAAGTGCACTCAGAGAGCAAAAACCGTCCCCTTTTGTTGTTCTTTAACTAAACTCAGTTTCTTCTGTTGGAGTAGAAGCAGGAACAGTATATGCAGTTGCAACTCATATTTTCCATATTTTCATAGACCAGGATTGTTTTAGGCTAGATCAGGTCGTTTAAAAAAGTGCAACACCCTCCTGCCACTGCATTAAGAATAGCAAATTTTGTTACATCTTTGATATCATAACTAATTATCCAGAGGAGAAATCCTAATTAGTTGGGAGTTTTGGCTATAGAGTCTACCCCTAACTTTGCACTCCTTTGGTATACAGTGTATTGAGAGGACAGACAAGATGACACTTGAACCCGAGCCAACCCTGTAAAAGTAGGGAGCTGGTGGCATCATAAAGAAACACTGGAATTATTTCAAAGGCTTAGTAAATCTAGCCTCAGGAACACCAGAGTCAAGAGTAACCTGCTCATGGCAAGTTTCACAGAGCCAGGATATGATCTTTTGCCCATTGTTGTGAATCTGGCTGTATCCTAAATAGCAGCTGTATTTCCATAACAGAGGACTTGACTTATGCAAATCCTCCCCCTCAAGCCCTAAGATGGCAGACAGGGTAGGTGAGATTCAGCCTTCCCTTGGTGTTGCACTTCTATAGGAGAAGAAATGCAGAGCAACCACGAACTCTTCCAAATTCCAAACACACAAAGGCAGCACAAAGTGCTACTGGAAATCACCTTCACTGTCTCTGGCACTCTGTACCGCCCAGACCCCTTGAGCTCTTATGCTATAAGGTGAAGGGATGTACATGAGTTTGCTTACGCTAACCTGGTCTCTTATTATTAAAAAAAAAAAAAACAAAAAAGGTATTCACTGAAGAGATAAATTAAAAAACCAGCAAACAGCCTTCCCTCTCTTATATGACCAGCCTGGAATTTGAATGCCCTGTGGTAATTTCATAAATCAGCCTCCTTTTACTCTAAGAGAAGAAGCCAGATGGGCAGTGGGGACAGTGTTTCTCTTTGGTTTGGCATTTGTTATCTAGCCTGGTACTCAAATGTGTAGGCATTTCTCCTCCCCTCGTGTTGCAGCTGAATGACTTTGCTGTGTTGATTTGAAATGACCTGACTAATCTCAACTTCCTCTAACAGTTTAATGAAATGTCAGAAGTTAACAAGGTTCACGGAATTGAGAAAAAGGCCATTCAAACAATGATGAAAAGAAACACATGGACAGCAGTTTTTAAACAGTCTTTGGGCTACTGGAAATAATTCAATGAGCTTTAGCCAAGCTGCAGTACAAACATACCGAGATGCAACCAAAAAAACCCTGCATTTTTCATCTGGACTGTTTAATCTATTTCAGGATTACAAAAACGAGGTATATAAGAAAAGCCATAATTACATAAATTTGAAAAAAAAACCAAAGAGACCCTTCCTGCCCCTCTTGGATCATCTGGTGTTTGGAAATAAAAACCACAGAGCAACAGTTACGTGGCACTGGTTCCACCATCTGAAATTACAGGAGGCAGAGGTAGTGATGATCTGGCAAGTTGAGTCCTGTTCCTTTCCAAAAGAAGTTTAACGGTGTTCTCAAGTGCAAAGGAATTGAATACACTGATCAGGGTTCCAATCTCATAGAACACCAACTCAGAGGAAAAAGTTTACACTGTACTCCCCCATTAAGCATGGTACAATGAGCTAAACCAAGCACATCAGTGCTTCGTCTATCATTAGTACTTTACTTCCTATTAAGAAGTTACTGAAAACTCTACTAAAATAGCATTTTTGTTACTGAAGACAGCTCCCAGATTTAGTGAACTGCCCACAGGAATTCATTTCTGCTTCCAGCTGAAGGAAAGAGGGACGCTGTTTTGCTGGTACCAGTACCAGTTATGGCCAAGCACTAATCCTTTTCCTGTTACCGATTTTTCCTCAGGGAGGTACCTTCATATCTGCTATAAAGGTGACAGATGTTTAGTGCAGTTGTCCTCTGAAGCACAACATCCTGGAAGGCGGAAATACGTTTTCCAGAGGCTACCATCTCTCTCACCTCCCTCACTACCATTTCACTGCAGAACTTGGCCACTGCAGCAACAGCCTGGCTCCTGTACACAGGAATCTCTTGGACTTCCAATAGTGCAGACTGTATATCCTAGCTTTGACTGTTTCAGTATTCCATAAAGTCTCTCCTCCTGCCCATCACAGCTCCAGCAATGATGTAACTCAGTTATACTGCTGCTGCCTCTCAGCTTTCCGGACTTCCATGGATGGATGGATACTAACTTTGGTTAATAAACTCCACAAAAGAGTTTAATCAACCTTAGGGCTGACTGCATGTCCTTGCACGGTCATTAACACCTGGCTGGAGTTGAGCACTCAAAGCTGGGAGATGCCAGGTTAGAGCAGTAAGGGGAATGAACCGTCGCACTCTCAAGCTGACTCCCTATGGAAAAAAGGTTACATGAGCAAGTAAACAGAAGACAACCCTTGTGCAGAAGCCTGGTGGTGGAGGGAGCAGTCTGGAGGTCGGGCAGGCAAGCTATCAACACAAAGAAGAGTTCAGTGTTGCAATCAAATGCCATTACCTTCACATATTTTTGCACACAGAGTTCAAAAGGCTGAACCTTTAGGAAAACAGGCGATGTTACATAAAATACCCTCCCCAAGACCCTCTGTTTACATGATGCAATGTTTGAATCCCAAATGCTTGTATTTGCTGCACAGGTAATCTGAGCTACAGGATTTAATACATTAGCATTACATTGCCAATCCAGACAGAAAAGGAGAAAATTATTTGTAGGAACAGATACAGCTGTGAGGTACTGGAATAGCAAAGGAAAACTGAGAGCCAGTAAGCATACAAGACATTATGAGGACCACTAGAAGCTGAAAGAAGAATGTGGGCCACAAAACATTACAAAACGATGCTAGGCCATTACAGAGGGGGCAATGATTAATACAAGCATATAGAGAAGAGAGTTCTTTCTCAGATCATAAGAGATGACAGACTTATAAGCTGTACCATCTGTCCTTGTCTCTAGAAAATACAACTACTTCTGTTCATTACAATGCTCCTGCTGAAAAACTAATCCCTTGGCATCAGTGTTCAAAGTGTGTAATAACCTACAGACATGTCCACAAACTCACCACACAGGCATGTCCACAGCTGCTCTTGGAGCTTCCTGGGAATTCCCCTGGCTCCTTATGCTTTGGCAATGTCTGAAGGTCGTGCTGGGTTAATGCCTTATGTATCTTGAGATCTGGATTTTAGCTTGATGGTATCAGCACAGACGATTGACTGCAACTGCTCAAACCTCATACAACAAAAATTTTAGTTTGCATCACTGAGTTACCACATAATATGGAGGGCTGGATTGTCAGAGTGCAATGAGTTAGGGATGGTGCCAAACAAAGAGCCTGGTACTATTAGGAAGAAAACCTTAAGATTCTTAGTCAATTCCCAGAGCTGCAAGTGTTTCACCTCACAGCTTACTTCAGCAAAGTTCAAGCATAAAGACAGAATTCAGTATTTCCATCAGAAATTATTTTTCTTCTGTAAGAAGGTAATAAATGACATTTCATAATACACCACTGGGTCAATATATTATTTTTTTTCCTTTGTTAAATCACATGATGATATCGTGGAATACAGAACCTAAGGAACTGAAATTAGCTGGCCATCACTGCAGATGAAGTGTGTGTTTATAAAGAACTACATTTTGTGCTTGCACAAAAAAAGACACTGCAAGCTACCTCTGGTCTTTTAGGGCATTTAAGCTGCCATTAAATTTTAAGATATTAGTTAACTTAGG
Source organism: Machaerirhynchus nigripectus (assembly GCA_013397975.1). Lineage (NCBI taxonomy): Eukaryota > Metazoa > Chordata > Aves > Passeriformes > Dicruridae > Machaerirhynchus > Machaerirhynchus nigripectus. The sequence continues at coordinate 60,282 of VZRQ01004343.1, read as the reverse complement.
ATGCCGACAAAGAAGAGAATCCCTGAAAATTACAATCTACTTACACACTCCTAATTTGCTTCTGATGCTTGTGAAAATCTCAACTGCATGTAGTAAAATATAAAAATACTTTATTATAAGAAAGTGTGTTTCAGGAGATGACAGTGTAATGAAATACTTGCTATCACTCTAATGCTTACCAGTATGTAATTCAAATCAAAGCTTTTAAAGGCTTGTATAAATAAACAGTGCAGCAAGAATCTATCTTTGTGACACACAGCTAAAACAGTCCTTTAAAAAGGTTCTGAATAATTTTCTTCTAAACATTAACTCAGACATTGTACACTGCACAACTGAAAAAAGAGATAGATACAAGATACAATTAGGACACTTCACCAAGAATTCTACCTCTCTTAGAAATTTCTGTTGACTACTAGATCCTAACAGAATTTAATTCTGCTAAAATCAATGGGCATTTTACTATCAGCTTCAATGGCAAGGATATAAATCATGGAATCACATACAAGTGGAACATGGAAGGATATAATTTATTACCTGCACTCATCAGGGTTTGTACCTAAATTAAGCACTGAATCTACAATAAATAAGCACAAGATCTTAATGTGAGTAAAAAACAATGCTAGGAAATCCGCATCTTTTGTCCTTTCCTTTTGGTTTTCAAGTACTTCTCGTGTAAGAGTATACTCTTACATATCTATCTATCTATCTTATATCTTATATAAGATCTTATATATGATATATATCTTATATAAGATCTTATATATGATATATATATCATATATATCTTATATATATATATATATTCTCGTGTAAGGAGAAAATAACCAGGATGGGGCAGATAGTACTCTCTAATACAGAACAGATGATGGATGTATTCTCCAATTCTGATTTAAAGGAACAGAAAGTTTCACAAGAAAAGAACAATCGGAAAGAATCATTGTATTCTGCAGATAGTATTCCAAACCCATATAATCTTGTATTTTTTACAAATCAAAGGATATTTAGGAAAGTGAGTGTCCTTTATGCAGTTTGAGGAGCCTAAGTAAAACAAACAGATTTACATCATTACTAAAAAAATTCACATAATTTCCCAAAGAAGCAGGGTAATAACCTAGGGTATGTTTTTCACTGTCTTTCTGATGACAATATGAACTCTTACCTTGCAATGTAATTTTCTTTCCCAACTCATACTTCACAAACATTGCACCACTCCAACTTTTTTCCTCTTTTACTTACTTTGGAATTTAGCATTGCTCAGAGTTCTCTTTCAATTATTCTGCATTCGTTGATTATTTTAATGCACTGAAATTCTGCACAGAGAGGAGTTTCTACTCTCTCTCTCCGACCACGAAAATGACATTCCACTAGTGTCTGGCAACTTTATTACAGCATGTTTTGGCTTAAGACAGAGACTTACAGAAGGTAGATGAAGGAAGGTGTCTGTGTGCTTACATGTGTACAGTCTCTTAATTTGTAAACAAGAAGTTAAAAAAAACCCAGTCCTACAACAAAACCTTCCCAGATTCTTCCAGCTTCTGTTAGGAATTATTTAAAACTTAAATTCTTTGACTTCATCCACGATTCTGAAGACTGCTGGCTTTGTCTCTCTGCTTACATCCAAAATGTCTGGAGTAATGTAGTAGGAAAATGAGAGACCACCAGAGAAAGACCCTGCAAGGGAGGGAGCGGGCCTGTGATGAACAAACGCCGTGCACACCATGCATCCATAAAACCACATGCAACTCCTGACAAAACAACTTCACAGCACATAATAGCCCAGTAACAGAGTTGAATTGAGGTCAAGCCTGGAATACTAATTTTAATTGTCTTGTTCTAATTTTTTTTCCTCCTGACTTTTTTGTATTGTAAGATCACAAATAACTTGTGTACATATTGGTTCTGAATAAAACACTGTAACATGAGTTTATTGTTTCTCTTTGTTGGAATTTCCTAGAGGAAAAATATTGCCAAAACAATTTAATAGTGTATTCAAAATTAAGAGTGCATTTTGACCCAAATGACTATAAATTAACCTTAAAAAAAAGAGGAAAGACAATAAAGTCTTCATTTTCCAAACAAATCAAGAAAATAACTGCAAAAAAAGAGCATTTCAAAGAGTCACTGAACAATACTGAGAAAGCATGCCTGCTAATCAAGGTAAGGACAGCTCCTTTGGAAGAAAGACTTCCACAGCTTGAGGCTGGAAGCTTTGTGTTTGGAGAAATGTGCTGTAGAAAATTAAAATATTTGAGCTTCATTAATTTTTGATGTACCTTCAACAAAACAGGAGAACTGCATCACTCAAATCTGAACCATTTCACTTCTCACAACACTGTGTTTCCAGAGAAGCAAGACATGTTTCCTGTAAAGCACCTGAATGATGTGTTTTGAATTTGTTTCAAAGGTGCAGCTTTTCTCAAGATCCTCACATTGAGAACTGCTCTCATGCCTGACAGTGTTGCTCAAGGCTGTTGCCAAATACCACAGTACCACTTGTGACAGCCACGGGAGAAGGGGGAGTTTTCACAATAGGAATTGTGCAATCAGATTAGCCAGTCCAAGGAGGATTATAAAGATGTGAATGATCAGTGCTGGCCACGTCAGCTGCCCAGCACGGTGCAGGGAGATCATGTAGATGAGTGATGGATACACGAATACAAAGGCCAGACCACATGTTGCTCCAGAGTATCTGAGGAAAGGGAGGGATGAGGGGAAGAAGAAAAGAAAAAAAAAGAAAGAATGCTTTGCATTTATTCTTATTTCTTGTTGTCATTTCCCCCACCAAACCAATGAACAGTCTGGATGAACACTGACTATCTGCAATTGCTACACATTGATTTCTGTTGCTTGCCAACTTCCACCTCCTTCACTAGCATTTAATTATCACCCTCTGTGTTGTCCAGCCCCCTGCTTGCCTGTACCTGCACTCTGACACGCCTCTGTCCTTCAGTCAGACCCTGTGATGCTGTTGGGGACCAAACCCCTTACTTTATGTTTCTTCTTTCTTTGGTGAAATCCGTCAACATGCAACAGAAAGAGACTGGACAGTGCATCCTCTGTTACATCCTTTACTGTCAGAACTGCAAATCTCATTGCACCCCAGCCATCTGAGGATGCATATTAAAGCATTTAAATATAAAAGTGTTCCTGAATCTGCAACTCTTATTTTAATCTATTTAATGAGCTTCTAGAAAATAATTCTCCAGACCTAAAAGGAACACCATGCCCTTCTGGTAACATGATCAACTACAGCAAGGGAAACATTTAACTGTTCTTTTTCTAACCTCTCCCTTGCTTACAAAAACATTCTCATTATTTTCACCTACTAAGCAGCCAAATGTTATTTAGCAACAATGTAATTTTTTTCATATATTGGAACATTCCTTTCAGAGGAAAGATCATAATACAGAGAAATCATCTCCAACACAAAACCAACAAACATACAAGCTGACTGTATAAAGACAATTTATCTGCTGGAAATCCACTGTTCAACATGTTTGGCTACTATGTACAATATAGACACATTAGAAGAGATAAGCACCAGTTTGCAAACAGAGACACGTATTGCACAGTGTTCAACCAAATTAGATATTATGAAGAAATTCTTTCCGATCAGGGTGCTGAGACACTGGAACAAGTTGCCCAGGCTGTGGATGTCCTATCCCTGGAAATGTTCAAGGCCAGGTAGGATGGGGCTCTGAGCAACCTGGTCTAGTGGAAGGTGTTCCTTGCCCATGGCAGGGAGGTTGGAACAAGATGATCTTTAAGGTCCCTTCCAAACTTAAGGTCCATTCTGTCATTCTAGAGAGTCTATGATGACGACTAACTAGACCGTCTGTATCACTGGAATACAAAAAATTTTACTACAAAGAGAGGTAGAAGAAAAAGAGGAAATGGGAAAAAACCACAAAGATCAGCCACTGAGCAAAAGTAAATTATTTTGCTACTTTGGTCAGACCCAAGCCTGTCATTCTGGTTTTATAATTGCAGATTTCTGTATTTTTAAACAACTCCCTCTCCTGGTTACTTAAGGAAAGATGCAAACCAAGAATAAATGACAATGCATATAAATATGTTGATGTCAAACGTAGAAAATAAGACTCCTTATTATTTCCTCTAATATTTTCTAATTATAGAAATCCTAGCTTTGCATCAACTGAGTAAACTTAATGTATCATTTAGAGGCACAACTTTGATGCCACTTTTCCCTTTAAAGTTACTTGCTTTCTTGGATTTTTATTACAGACCTTCAAACAAGGTTCAAATGGTCTTAACACAAAACAGAAACTTCCGAGAAAGCAGACAATAATGAAGCAACTTTACTTCTGGCACTATATTCTTTTATGAGTATAGTTACAAGGTCCTCAGATACAGCTCCAGTAAAACTCAACCACCTCAGACACAGAGGCACAATAACAGCTGCTTGTCAGAACTTCGCAAGCTGATTGTTTACACATCTAAATCATTATTTACAAGTTAAGAAGGCGTAAGCTTCACAAAATATAAAGGCACAATTATTACTGCTCATTTTCAACATCAAGACACAAACATGTAGTAACACCACAGGGAAGCTCACTGCAAGCAACACTCACCTTATAATACCCCCGATATTTGGATAAAATCTTGCCATTGCTACTCCAGCTCCTACAATGGCTATGTTCAGGATGAGCACATGGAAAAGACTAGGGGAAAGTGAGGAAAGAGTTTTAAAATCTGTTATATTTATTACAAAATACCACCACTATCCTTCATTTACACTAACATTTAACTGGTACATGGATGGTGTTTCCATTTGCATGACTCACTCTATTAAAGTTGATTTATTTCACAGCAAACATGTCATCTACTGAATATTCAGAGTGCCAATTTCTAAATATCTGTTATTTTGACTCAAAATATTCTTAAGGAATAAGAATGTGTAATTTGGCAATTCTTCCGAAAAACATCATACGTGGTACTCAGCACTCAAGTATTTCAGATGGATATTCAAACACCAAAGAAACAATACTGTACAACTTAATTCCCACAAGAAAGAATTAGCTTGTTCACAGAATGATCTAAATTGCTCAAAGTAAACTAATGGAAACCAGGAGAAAGGCAAAGATGCATCAAGTGGAAAACATTACAAAGACTACTGGGGGGAAATAAAACCTTAAAATTGGAACTCTACTGCATTTTGATAGAGGACAAACATTAAGAATGTTTGATGTCTTGCCGTATATGAACTGTGCCTTATTTACGCTGAAATTTTTGCTGAATTTATTTTTACAAATAATTTCCTGTTGCTTTCCTTTTGCGTTAAGGATGAGAAAAACAGAGATTTTCTGTTCTGCAAAACCAGCTTTTACTGCATGAGACAAATTCAGTTCAGTTATGTACAGAACTTAGACTCAGGAAAGTATCACTTTTCTTTCGAGAATATGAAATGTTGGCATATCTTAGCATAAGGTAAAGTCAGGAAATATAATAAAAACCTGGGATATTTTGGTCACACAGCTGTTTCTATGAAGGGAAAAAAGAATTCTCACAGAGGAAACATACATACACTTACAGGTTTTGTTTATGCTCCTGGAGGATATGATTTCCTAAAATACACAAAACCTGTAAGCCAAGGCTAATTTTTCTTTCACTGTAGAAAGTATGTGTATTATGGAGGATGTAACTCTCAACTTCTTAGAAGTGACAGCTTCCATGGTTATGGCTGAAAGGCTGCCTGCCAGTTTCCAAGTTAGGAAGAAAGATTGGAGACATAGAATGGTCTCATTAAAGTTCAGGGAAATGAAGGCAATTAAAACACAAAGGAATAATATAAGTTATGGACTGTTTTTAACCTTCACTCTTAAAAAGTGATTTCAAAAAGACAGAAAAAACATCTTTAATTCTGTACATGACATTTTAACAGTGGTACAAGAGGGGTACCTTAGAGGTTGACAATTGCAGTGAGATTACCACAGCTGTTTAAGTTTAGAAAATACTTAATTGGATATAAACCTGGTGAGCCCCGTGAATAAAAAATAAAATCCCAAGAATCAGACTTCTTAGGGACCAAATGTGTACAGCTTCTCTAATATTGCTAAGGAAAGCCAGTTAACTAAACTGTTCACAAAAAAGCATCTGCCAATAAAAACTACTTCCTGTCTCCCCATACACGTGGCAGATCACAAATCTTACTTACACAATTGAAGCAGAAAGTTTATGGACGCAGAAGATGACAGCACTTCTTCCATTCTTTTTTTGCTGAGATTGTTTTTTTAGCAAGAGGGACTAAAAACAGTGCTGGCTTACTAATTCAAAAATGTTTTGCAAATTTCTGTCAGTTAGGGGTATTTTAGCAGAAAACCTGAAAAACTGACAACGTATTTTATTCTAGCATGCTTTGAAGATTCTGGCATGCTTTGAAGACATAATTTTGTTGTTCAAAGCTGGTGGTTTTTTTTTTTAAATTAATTCTAGATTCATTTTTGAATTTCATTCAAAAATGGAATTTTGAAAGCAAATAGGGATGTCTGTATGTTTGGTGTGAAATGAAACATTTTTCAATTTCTTGATCTGGGAAAAGATTATTGGGTTGACGGGGGGACAATGTGTTCTGGCTCAGTGGAAAACAATGGTCCTCATATGCCGAAGCCTCCAAAGTAATTCAGTACTTGTAGAGTAGTACTTTGCAGTTCTAATTGTTAAAATTAAGCAGAATCCTCAAGAATTGTACCAAAATCAGAAACTCTGAAAAAGCTTTGCATCTATCTGCTTCAATGGGAAAGATTACACTGCATTTCTCCCCTGGAACTTCCTTGCTTCTTTTTTTATCTTTTGAAACAGCTTGAATTGTAACCATGTGATTGGACAATAGGTGGTTAACCTGCAAAACCTTTCTTTTACCTAGGCAGATATTCACAGCTCAGCTCATCTCCAGGACGGGGAAAAAACCTTGATCTTAATGGAGAGAAAGGCTTTACCATTTAGGAAAAAAACCCTACCCTTCTGAATAAAGTAAAATCTGATACCTAGGGCTACTAGGAGATACATTATTTGAGACAGTACATTTTCTAAGACTGCAGAGTTCCGTGCAGGTGTGTTCCAGACAGGACAAGCATTTCTCATAGCCTGTGACATTTTAACAAGTTCTGGATTGCTCAGGTTTAGCCTGACACTGGTTTACAGTACAATTAATGGTCACCACACACTGAAAAAGGACAGTCAGAAAAACAGCATTTGGAGGCAGGAGGCATAACCATACCACCCTGCTTATTACAACTATATGAAGAAAAGTATTTGGAGGATATTAGAGATTAGAAAAGATTTGGCCTGTTTTTGCCTAATCATCCTGGTCACATACAGATGTTTTCTAAGCAGTGTAACTTTCTTCCTCATGGTCAATGGCAGCAGAGTTGGGTGGCCCATGCCAGGGCTGGACTGTCTGCCTGGGCAGCCTTGTTAGGGCTACTGCTCTGAGGCACAGGTTGGGTTGTCTGAAGGAGGCTGTAATTCACACAGGAGGCACACCCAAGGGCAAGTCTTTCATATACTGTCCTCAGACTCCATACCCTCAGCTGGGCAGATGAAGATTCTAGCTCTTTTCTATAAAGGGAATCACTGCTCACCTGCAAAAATCCTGCAAGCCCACAAAAATGGTAACAGAGAGGAGAAAAACAAAAGATTAAAAGAAAATGCAAGCTTTCCCCTAAGTCATCCTTTTCTCTCATGGCAAGGCTAACCTTTCAGATTGACAGAGTGAAGAAACAACATTGTATGCCAGATCATTAAAGGGCTTACTCCATCAAGCTCTCTCCTGTAGAAGTGGTGGACACTTAAGCCACTGAACATCAGTGACCATATATATCTAATTAACTTTGGCATCCTCAAAGTAAGAATCATGTCAAAAACAGTGAAATCAAACCCTATCACAGGAGAAATTTAAAGACAGAAACTGATTTTAAGTCCCCTCAGGTTTTAAGTTCCCTCAGAAGTTCTGGACTCAGCATAGAGTCACAGGATGAACATACACAATAAGAGAAACTGGAAAGCCAGGAAAAAAGCAAATCAGGATCATTCAAGTATGAATGTTTGAGAGGTTACTGTATCTAAAAACGCATTTTCTTACTGGAAATCTCACTCAAGTCACATTGGTCAAAAGACTATGAATCAAAGCTAGACAGAAGCTATGTGAAGAGTAGACAAGCAAACATGCATGTAAACAGAAGAAATGTGTTTCATTGCATCAGAAAACATACATCTGTGGGAGAACTGGCAGGTCTGCTGGGCTACCATGGAGTAAAGGGAGGACAATCATTAAGAAAAGCTAAATGACTTTTGTCCATCAGCTTATTTAAACTCTCAGAATTAGGAAAGACATTAAGAAGTTTTAAAAAATTATCAGATGATTGTATAAAGCACTTTATGCACACCATATAATTAATCAAGGGAATCTCTATCACAAATATCACTGTAGCCAAGAGCCAGTAACAATAATTAAAAAATTGGCTTTCTGGACATATAAGAAGATCCAGAGTCAAGTAAGAAACAGCAGATAAAGCACATACCTCTGGCCCTAAACCAGCTGTTAAATGACACCATTACAAACATATCTCATTTTAGAAAAGAAAGCAATTACCCAATGCACAAAATTTTGGCCTTCCTTAACAACACCAGGAAGAGCAGAGAGACTGAACAGTTCCTTGGGTTTTGTCCCAGTACATCACTTTCTCTGTTGTAATCTGTATACTAGCATACATTTTGCAAAATAAAAGAAAAATTAGGCTGTCTTCTCTTGTTTCTAAATCTTTTGTAGGAAATAAAGAAAGGCTGAAGGATTTCTGGATCGAGTGCACCCTCAGCACCAAGCAGATGCAGTGGACATGCTGGAAGGAAGAGATGCCATCCAGAGGGACCCGAACAGGCTTCAGAGGTGAGACCATGCAAACCTCAACAAGGCCAAGTGCGAGGTCTTACACCTGGGTCATTGCAATCCCAGACACACCCACAGGTTGGGCAGAGAAATGATGGAGAGCAGCCCTACAGGGAAGGACTTGGGGGTGATGGCTGATGAAAAACTCACCATGAGCTGGCAGTCAGTGCTCACAGCCCAGAAAGCCAAGGGAATCCTGGGCTGCATCCAAAGGAGAGTGGCCAGCAGGTCAAGGGAGGGGATTTTGTCGCTCTGCTCTGCTGAGACCCCACCTGGAGCACTGCCTCCAGCTCTGGGGTCCCAAACATAAGAGGGACATGGAGTTGTTGGAGCAAGTCCAGAGGATGGCCAGGAGGTCGCTAAGAGGACTGAAACACCTGGCCTACAAAGACCAGCTGAGAAAGTTGGGGCTGTTCAGCCTGGAGAAGAGAAGGTTGTGTGGGGACCTCATAGACACCTTCCAGTATCTGAAGGGGCCTACAGGGAAGCTGGAGAGGGACTCTCTGACAGGAACCAGAGTGACAGGGCAAGGAGGAATCAGTATACACTGAAAGAGAGAGATTTAGGTTTAATACATGGAAGAAGCTCTACTGTGAGGGTGGTGAGACACTGGAAGAGGTTGCCCAGAGAAGCTGTGGATGCCCCATCTCTGGAACTGTTCAAGGCCAGTTTGGATGGCGCTCTGAGCAACCTGGTCTAGTGGAAGGTATCCCTGCCCATGGCAGGGGGGTTGGGACTAAATGATCTTTAAGGTCCTTTCCAATCCAAACCAGTCTGTGATTCTACGTGATGATGCCTGTAAGAAGACTCCTGTGTCTAGCACGTCTACACATGCATTTGATTTTAAGGTAGGCAGACACACAGATGACTGGTATTTGTACATAAGAATAAGGAGAATCCTCCTTCTTAGAATCAAGAATGCTTTTACTCTCCTCCTGACTGCTGGAAGACAAAACACTAATTTCTTCTTTCAGACAAGCAAGCTCCCACTGTTCAGCTTATGTCTATTGTGAAACCTGGGAGAAGGAAAGTTACACATTGTCTGTTTAAGCTTTTAAGTTTGAAGAGGCTGAGCTGCTTCATCACTCAAGACTATGGATTAGTAGGACACACTATAGGTACACACAGCAAAGAACGGTTCATAGAAAAATAGCACTACAGAGTATCTAAAAATCATGGGACAAAAGAGATGAAAATCAAGTCTTTAGACAATAAAAGTTCCCTTGAAATGAGTGTGTAGTTTTTTATTATAGTCCAGTTATAATCCATGGCTTATCAGAAAAAAAATAGGATATGAACCATAATGTTGCTTTTGGTAGAATTTGCCTTGGATTAGACCAAAAATCAAGACTATGAACTACAAAAGAGCAAACTAATATCTTGGTGCTCTATTATAACCAGTGACAGATAAAAAAAAAGGAGAAAAACCCAGAGAATGAAATTGATCTGAGCAATACAATCTCTCCTAGGAAATAAAAACTATCTGGCAGCCCTGTAAACATGTGCAAAATCAAGCCATCTGCTTTAAGTTGCATCCATCCAAAATTCTAAGTACTCCATTTAATAACTTAATGGCTATTAACTCCATCCACACCAGTAGCAGGTATCCACACCTGCTGGTATGAAGAAGCCTGGCTTTTAAAATCAGTGAGCTTCCGGGTGAAGCAACTAACAGCTTAAAAATGAAGATAGGAGAATTTCTAATGGAGACTTGGACCAAAGGAGAAGGTGTTTCTGTTACTTTGTTGGTGGTGGTGGTTTTGTTTGGAAATTATACCCAGAAGGCAAATTTATAACATTATCTCAGCAGCAAAGGAAATTTAATATAGGAAATACACACCTATGAAAAGACATGGGATTTAGAACATAGAAGCATAGGGTTAAACAAGGCTAGGTTGCCAACAGAGATCCCGCTCTTTTCATCCTGTTTCATCCTCTGGGTTTGCTAGTCACACAAAAATTTTCTCCAGATATGTGACCCAGGATATTCTCTTCCATATATTCACCTTATACAGACATCTAAGAGGTAAAGCATGAATCCCTGCAGGTCAGTCTTATTGCCCAAGAGCTTCTAGCCCTGAATATTGAGGATTTTGAGAAAAGAAGCCAAGTACTCAACTATTAGTAGAGTGCTCATTTTCCTACACAAAAAGCCACAGAAAGTAATATTTCCAGGTAGGTTCTTCAGAGTCAATCAACAAGCTCTCCGTAAGACATCAGCCTATGTCAATAAGAGCAACATGTCTATATTTGCAAAACATTTCCCTACAAAAGCAGGTCTGGGGAAAAACAAAAGTACTGAAATTTTTCCTAGAGAGGTGATAAAGTGCTACTAAAGGAGCTTTGTCAGCTTAGGTGACTGGTGAGAACCAGTCATGAAGACACATTTCACAAACAGGTAGTAAATCTTTACTATCCTCCCAGACACATGTCCTTGTGCTTGCTACCAGCCTTCAGTAAGCCTTCACTGCATACAAAAAAACAATGGCTGACCTTGTAAATGCACAGAAGCCAGAGCCTAAAGGTTAACTGAGTGATTTCTGTGCCATATTTGAGACATATTTGAGACTCTGGGATGCTAAAGAGAGAGAGACAGCCCATCAGCCAGAATATGCTACCTTATCAGTACAGGTTGGAGTGATTTATGTGGCTTCCTAGAAACCATTTTTGACTTCTCAGAAGCTTTAAATACCTCACTAGAAGGAGTCTTAAAAAAATTAAATTTAAAAATGAGTGAAGCTACCCACAGGAAATCCTGGAGACAAGAACCAAGCAAGTATCTGCATCATCAAATTCGTCATACCATGAAGGCTTAAAACAGCAAGCTGGAATTAACCTGAGAAGAGCCTGGCATAAAGCTGTAGGTTCTAGGAGGCCATGAGGCAAATGAAAACCATACTGGTCAGAGAGTAGCTGGAGGGAGGAGATAGGAAAAGGCACATCCACATAATATAAAGGACATGACCATTTCCCAGTGGCTGTGAAATCCATCTTTAGCACTCAAATGGCCTTGTTTCCAACAGTAACTTGCAGCAGTTCCTAAAAATCTCAGTGTTGAACTGCATACAATTCAGTGTCAAAAAAAGCAGGCACTTATTTCACTGCCTAATTTTAGGCATTCAGTTTCTAGAACTTCTCATACCTATTTTAGGACTCAGAAGAAACCTGAAACTTGGAACAACATCTCTGCAGACCTGAACTGCTGATGCCACAGAGGAAATACACATTCCTTCCTGAGATTTTTTTTTCCTTTCCTCCATCAACAGTAATTCACAATATAAAATAAGAAACCTGGAGATAAATGGCAACTTCTCAACTGTTGACAAAATCAGTACTCCAGTACTCCAAATATAAATGTCCTAGGTTTTATTTAAAAAACCAAACTAAAACTGAAATCTGCATCAGCTCTTCCCTGAAGTACAAACACTGTACAAATGCAAGGGTGTGGCTCATCTCTGAAATTAGCATGTGAAAAGCTATTTTTATAAGCATAGCAGCAGCCCAGATAGCACAACTAACAACTCACTTAGCTATTAGCTCTGTTTAAAAACAGATGGATAATTACTAATCATGCACAATCAAAACACGGATGGCATGCTGAAAGGTTAGTACCTGGAGTATATGTCTTTCACAGCTTAAGGATTGCTAGATGAAATGCTTCTGGACTAAAAAATTTTTTTTCCTGTACAACTTTTCTTTTGCCATATAATTGCATAACACAAAGGGATTGTGTTGACAAAATTCCTATTTATTGAGAAAATGAAGAGCTACACCAAAAGAACCCCCCTTATTCTGCTCTGGCAAACTGTAGCTGTCCTGATCTGCAGGCAAGTTTATTTTGCATGCCTATTCACCCCGACTCTACAAACTGTGAAACTAGCTTATGAAATGTACCTAATGTACAAAGAAAGCCCCCAAAAACCTAGCCAAATTTCTGACAACAGAAAGCCAGTTAAGCAAAGTGTGCCAAACTACTGTCAAGAAACAGACTTCTTACCTTGGGTAAGCATTTCCAAAAAACTGTCTTAACAGCTGAACTCGTGCCAGATAGCCCAACAGTGGGTATACAGTCATCATTTGGAACAGCAGGAATATTCTTGCAACAAATGACATGATATCATCACTGGGAAAGTTATCTAGAAAATTCTAAACATATAAGTAATGTTACACATCAATGGCAGTTTGTTTACGTATATCTGCTGGTTTTTAGTATCTGTATGCCAGAAAGAATGGGATAAAATCCAAACAACTACAATTCCTAAATTAACTTCACAACATGAAAAACCCTCTCCCTCTTTTACAACTGCCTTACCACCAAATAACAATTGATTTTTGAATGTTACTAGGCTGATGTCAGTGTTAATGCTCGTATTACATAAGGAATCACTTTCTGATCTTCTGAACATCCTCAAATAATCCAGGCTGTGGAAGGGCCACCAAACCTTTTAGGCAGATGGATTCATATGCTCTTATTATGTGCAATATCAAACCTACTTATAAAAAACTGTTATTTAATAAGTAAAACTGCATCACATACAAATGAGGAAGGGATCGTACACCACAAGTGGGAGCATCCAAAGAAGTATTATAAGACTTAAAAATCATAGAAATATACAAATGGCTTTATCAGTAGATAAATACAGAAAATAAATGGGAAGAAAAACACTCATTATCTGTTATTTACCTGTGGATCTCATCCTGTGAAATTATTTCAGGTGGTTTAAAAAATTATTTAATGGTTTAACAGTGGTACCAGTTCTAACTAATCCACAGTCAGAGGAAGCCTTTAAATGCTGCTTTGTTGCTAAATATTATGCCAGAGCTATGGAACATCTGGCAAAAAATGGATCCCCCCATTGATAACTGCTATCTCTGAAGCAGCTTAGGGTGTGGAAATCAGCCTTTTCTATAAGCAAATAAGAGTTTTTAGCCTTCACGTGGTGCTTTTATCTGACGAACTCTGCTGGCAAGGCTCACTGGAGTGTCAGACTCTGGAGTGTCAGACTCCAAACATACTCGCATTGAGGACTCTTATCTAAACAAGCTTGTTTTCATATTCTGTTTCTTCTGGAGTCCCAATGAGTCACTGAACACACTTCTCAGGATTAAAGAAGCTAAAGAAATGTAAGGCTCAACTGTTCACTTATTCTTTTTGGTCCTTTTCTCATCACTTTCACAGAGTATTTCTTGAATGGTTTTTTTCACTGAAATATTGGAAACTATTTAGAAATATAAATGAGATAACACAAGCATTACTCATCTGTTCATGGTAGTGCCCAGGAGATGTCAACCAACTGACAACAGTCAAGGGCAGATGTGTCTGCCAGGGTGAATCATGAAGCAAGAAGTTTTTGGGTTTTTTTGCATATTTATTAAAAGGTTAAGGACAAATATGGCATCTTGGTGTGTATTAGGAAGAGCATTGCCAGCAGGTCAAGGTAGGTGATCCTGCCCCTCTATTCAGCCCTGATGAGGCACATCTGGAGTGCTCTGTCCAGTTCTAGGCTCATTAGTACAACGGAGATATGGAGCTCCGGGAGCAGGTCCAGCTCAGGACTACAAAGATGATCAAGGGACTGAAGCATCTCTCTTACATGAAAAGGCTGAGGGAGCTGGGCCTGCTCCTGTTTCACCTCATCAGTGTATACAGGTATCTGAAAGGAGGGTGCCAAGAGGATGGATATGGATCTTCTTGGTGGTGCCAAGCAATAGGAGAAGAGGCATACGGCAGAAACTGACGCACAGGAAGTTCCACCCGAACTTGGGGAAGAACATCT
>VZRQ01004343.1:11194-45259 GCA_013397975.1 Machaerirhynchus nigripectus | reverse complement strand
GGGCCATGGATCTGGCCATGGGACGTGCTCTGGGATGGCCTCTGGGAGGGCAATCCTGTGCTCTGGGATGGCCCTGCTTGAGCAGGGAGGTTGGACCAGGTGACCCACTGTGGCCCCTTCCAAAAAACCCATTTTGTGATTCCATGAAATACATACTGCAGTAAAATATCTCACCTGTTCAATACATTCTTTGGATAATGGTGGAGAAGGAAAAGATGCAAAAATTATCACTCCAACATACAGATATGTTAGTCCAACCAGGAAGTATGCAATAGAGAGGTCTCTCACCTGAGAAAAAACCAAGATTTTATTTTGGCCAGCAATGACACACAAAACCAGCTGAAATAAAAACCTTGTGAGATTTCTATTTAATTTATTACTGTTGCTTTTATATGCATTACTTTTTTATATTTACTACTATCACTTACACTTTTTTACTTTTACTTTCTACTACTTGAACGGAGACTTCAGACCTGGTCCTGATCAGATCAGAAAGCTGTAAGGAGATACCCCAAAGTGGAGCTAGACAAGTACTTTTTATCTCTCAACATACAAAAAAGGCACCATGAAAGAGATATGCCAATAGATGTTATTACTGATGCATAAACATACACTAGTTATTAAAACAAACACAAAGCGCCTTCTACTTTCTTACATTCACCTATTCCTACTAAGACCCCTGCGACACAGACACACCTGTCTAAGACAGAAAGCCCAGCAATGCCCTGTGTTAAATTTCTTGTCATGAATAAAATCTTGCAATCAAAGACATCAGCCTACCCAACTGCAGATATAAAATAAAGGAATTTAATCAAAGGTTTTAAGGATAGAGTGCTGAAGCTAGGGTCATAAATCCATACTTAACTATACTACATACACTTAAGTACAGATTTAAACCTAAACTTCAAAGTTCAGTTATGAAAATTTTGGCTATCTTTATAAAATACATAATATATAAAAATATTTTCCATTACACAAAAATAATTACACATTTATTACAGGAAAATAACCAGCAAAATGAATTAAGCACTTTATGAAGCTACAGAATCCACATTTACATCAAAGTGGCCTCACAGCAATGTACTTGGTGGGTTATTCTTCTACAACAATTCTTTCCTCTGGAAATAAAGAGGGAGACCATTTGTTTCTAGTTATTAGCTAACTATATTCTGTATAGGCTTATGTTACAGTACAAAACACTCATCACCTTACAGCAAACCATTTGTTCAGCTGCTGCTAATCATCAGCTTCTTAAAGGATTACTAGTAATGTTTCAATACATGACCCTATTTTCCTAGGACTGAGAAGCAAGTCTTACTAGCTCAGGCACAGCACCAAATTATTAGGATTATACTGGTTTCCAGACCAGGGTGATAATTATCACCTCCAGCCAGCTCACTGAGCATGAGCAAAGCTTGCTCACATCTGTGCATCGAAATTTTTCCCTGAGTGCTTCTTCACACTATCTTGTTGTCAGAAGAAGTATATCCTACTCCATTCCAGCCTCTGCCAAGAGCAAGGCAATACTTGAGGAAAGTATAAAATGCTAGACTATGAGTTTTAAGAGAAATTCAGATGTAAGCCAGTGAAAGAAGTGGAATCTCCTAATTATTCTGCCAGTGTTTTTGGGTTGGAAGATTGCTGTCTGATAAGGAATATTATTTGCCTCTTAGAGGATGATGGGGAAAAAGGCATCAGTGTGCTCTGAACATGTCTCCCAGGGTGGCCTTCAAGCTCCCAGCAGCTGCACATTTCTAGCTGCAGCCTCTTCTTCCTGCTGACCAGTTAAACACACATGAAAGATGATTCCCTAGACTTCACACTCTTCATACAGGTCACCGAGTAAAGACTGTCAACTTCCATCAGAAGCTAAGCAGTAGCATTTTTTTAAAATTATACTCAGAATTTCTCCTCCTGACATGAGAAGCTGTACAGGTTTTTATATAACATATAAATCTTCAAAAGCACCAGTGCCCACCCTAAAATCTGATTTTAAGAATACTAAATCTGAGCATCCAGATTTCTTTCAGGTACTTGTAAGCAACTTCCATAAACTGCAGGACTCAGAGACTAACCACAGTAAGGCAGTTTTGCAAAGAGATACAGACTCTCATCTCTTGAGGACGGACAATTTTTCAAAATGCGCCCAAGACCTTCTTAATTAACATAATCTACCAAAACCTGTTTTAAATTTGGTATTTTAGATGTATTCCTAATGCATAAAAACAGCATAATTACTCACAGTTGTTATTTGTACTCTGCCTACACATAAGTTCTAGAACCAACTGTAATACTATTTTTGCTGTGCATGCAAAAATAGTGCATGCAGTTGTGAGGGCAAGAAATCTGAAATAAAATTCTTACTGCTTCCTTTGGACATGAAAAATGGTAGATAGGTGGTGTGCTATTACTTCCAACTATACTAACCAGTTCATGATTCTGTTCTTAAGGGTGTATGCTTTAATCTGCACTGAAACTAAGTGCTGAGATAATTCTGATAATTTATTTTCATAGCATGTAACACAATAAACTGCTTTCTTCAGATGCTGTCACCATACAAAGAGTACCATACATATGCTGTACCATACAAAGAGATTTTGATTTCAATAAGCTACTAGAAAAGAAATAGATTACTTGAAAACCTGGATTTATTTCTTTCTCAAACATCCAAAAACTGCCTTGCAAACATATGCTGCTGTGTCTAAGATGGTTATCTTTGTACAAGATATCTTTGTATGTGTTTGCTTACGTAACAGGAACAACATCTGATTAATGTTCATTACTCCTCAAGAGACCTGGGTTCACTCCCTAAAGACCTTGACAGTACTGTTTAGACAGCATAATTCCAGATAAAATCGAAGGACACATGGGGAGAGATAAAAGGATTAATTTAAACTATAATTTTATTTAAGAGCAATAACTACACTTTTCTATTACAAATAAGTTTATTTAAGAGCAATAACTACACTTTTCTATTTTAAATTTGATACTCGAGGCATTTACATTCAAAATGGACATCGCTGTGGTGAAAGCTGCCTAAGCATAAGAATACAGCAATTCTCACAGCCACAGTTTAAAAACTGAATGTAGAAAAAACAGTGTTGGAAGCAGGAAGTATTTGTAGAATCACAGTGGACGTCTCAAGCTAAGTATCTCAGGTAACATGCAGGTCACAGTCCATAAGGATCACAGCCTGATACCTGCCAAACCCTTGTCAAGTACACCAGAAGTAACAGGCAGATTTTGAGACAGAGCTTGGAGAACCTATGTTAGCTGCAGTTACTGCTGACCAGGAGCTCTCCTGGTCAGATACACAGAACAAAGTGTTAGAAGTGCCACGGGAAGAAGAGAAGACTGGGTGATCAAGGCTGGCAGCAGCAGTAAAACAAAGGAAGAAATCAGCCTCCCAACAAAAGGATGAGTTTGATAAATCAGGTAACATGAGCTAACAAAGACAATCATGAAAGTACAAGACATTGTATCACACCCAGAGACCAGTCAGTACTCAGGTGCTGGCTGGACCTGCAGCACAGGATTTGACATAGCACAAAGAAGGCTCTGTGGGTCTATGGATATTTCTTATGTGGTGCTGCAAAGAACAGACTACTTCCAGGCCTTGATTTGCCTGTGGAATGCCATGGAGAAAACAGTTCACTTTCTTCCTCAGTACCAGTGAAAGCTAGTTTGTAGAGCTGTTTCTTGGATGGAGAAGCCTGTATCAGTGCATAGTAATGATTACCACATTCAAAGTACCTTTTGATCATCCCATTTCAGATTAGTAACTTCTCAAGAGATATGTTGTCTCTGTAATATCTCAACAAGACTTGATCTATAGCATAAAGCCAGACTTCACTTGTTCATGCATCAAGGGGAAGTGATAACATTTAACTGGGTGACAAAAAAAGTACTTCACCAGGATGGGTGATGCTGTGCGTAATTTTGGCTGGAAAGAGAAACCAATGGTATGGCACCAACAGTGGAAGCTCACTCTGTCTATAGGGAGTAAACACTGTTTTAATACTGCAGAAAATAAGTACCATTTCCAGCTCCATGCCTTCTGCATTTAATACCTACACAAAAAACATCTCCCCAGTCCCAGACTTTCTCCCAGGTACATCCACAAACAACTCTTAGGAGACAGCACTAGCATATTCATGCCTGTAGATCATGCTGGGCTTGTGTAGCATCTGTACAGTTGCTCGGGGATACTGATCACAGATACAAATCAGGAAAAAAACCAAGCAACCAAACCCACAACTAAACCCCTTTTTGTGGCTGGATTATGTTTCCTATGCAATTTGTTTCCAAACCATTTACCTGAGCACTGTACAAAAACTTAGGCTGATAAATACAAGGAGGCAGCAGCGGTGGGAGATGGGACCAGGAAGCTCAACTCTGAACTGCAGAGTAAGAACCTGCTCACAGAGCTTCTCCAGGCTGTGCTGCTGACTTTTGGTTTACTCTGGTGCACTGCTTTTCTCTTCTCACACCCACACCACTGTACGGGAATAGCAGCCAAAGGAATCCTCCCCCATGTGTGATTTAGCTTTGGGCTGTGATACACGCCTGTGACCAGAATGGAAGCTGCTATTGTTTTGAATTTCTGACTCCATAAAAGGAATGTTATTGTTTGTCTTACTTTTTTTCACCTCCCCAAAGAGTTATTCTATGACCACTAGTTTCAGCAAGTTTTATTCAAGACTAAAACAGTGCTTTTCCAGCTTGCCAAGTTCTGTGCCTTTTCACAGAACTCTGACAGAAGTAACATGTTAACAGGTCGATCAATAAAAGAGTGAAGTTTTTATCCATGGAGTTATATCAGTATCACCCCATCAGACACTGAGAGAAGAAAGCATCTTGTTGTAAATATATGGGGAAAAAAAAACCCATGACTTATTACAGAGGGTGAGACCCCTATACATATGCAAATCTCCCACTTAGCCCAGCAGCTTAGTGACATAATCACAAAACAGCTCTTCAAGAGCACAGGTGCTTCATTAACATTTGCAAAGCACTTCTGAGACCTAGGTTAAAGGCTCCTGTACAGCTACAAACAGGGAAAGAATCTTCAGCCAAACAAAACTCCTACAAAAACTACACAGAGATTTGATTTCCCATTAAAAATCTTTCCTGCCATACTTCAAAGGTGTCCTTTCTCATCAATTTGAACATTCTTCTGGAATGCATAGTTTTGTCAAGGGCTTGAGATCCATGCTAGGGCTGACTTGGAAATTTAACTTAAGCTCCAGGGAGGGTATTAGAAAAGCTGACTCAAATGCAGGCAGTGGTTTCTTCCTCCTTCACAGAAGAAAAGCAAGCTGGAGAACACTCCAGGTGCTGCTCTTTGCATCTGACTGCTTGCTCTGATGTAAATTGAGGGGGAAAATCCACAGGAAAACCTTGAAGATGGAATGAGGGTATTAGGCCTCCTCTGCATATAGAGCTGATTGCTGGAGATCTAGCCTTTAGAATTTGAAAGCCACAGCTAAAGAGAAGTCTTGCCTTTCTCAACATGGTAAGATTTTCTTAAGGAAATCAAGGAAAAGGCTTACTCAGCTTTCTTTGTCCAGACCTCCAGTTGTTAAACTAATTTCTGAGAAGCCCATAAACCCCCAGAAGCTTTCCTGGATGAGAATGCATGACTTCTTTGCAGATATGGTCATTCACAAGCTGTCTTGATTCACAGGTACAAGGAAGTAACTGCAGATTTTCAAAGCATAAGAAGTCATCTCATTGCATTGGTACATAATCTGCGCTTCACAGTGAAATAATCAAATCTGATGTTTTATCTGATGTGTTGTATAGGCATCTGGATCTTAGTGGCCCTGATTGAGTAGGGGGACAAGATGACATCCAGAGGTTCCTTACAACCTCAAGCATTCTGGGATTCTATGATTTTGTACCAGTTTTTCATACAGCTAATGTTTTAAAATTTTTGTATGCTATTGCAGGTACCTTTACAGCTAACATTTTAATGAAGCTGGACAAGAATCCTTGGAAGTAGGGAGGAAAAAATAAAATAATAAAAATAATTACAGTAAAAGTTACTCTCATACTCCTAACTGTGTACCATGCTAACTCCATTTTGCATTTTACAATGGGAAGATATTAACAAAGAATGAGGTTCCATCTGGAGGAGCAGTGCTCAACTTTTTCAAGGGCAAAGCACCAGCCCAAAGACTATATATCACAAACCCCCCTGATCCAGGATTCAACTTCTAGGATTTCCTAAATTGTGCCATGTTTCTCTATGGACCTTGACTTGGATTGTGACACAAAACTACTGAAGCAACTCTGAGAAAAGGTGTTACCCAGACCTCAAAACTACTGTTCAGGACTCTGCTAAAATTAGTCCTGTACAAACATTTTCCACCATTTTTCATTCTAAAATTGGGCAGTTTTCATTGAGTCTTACAACATTGTCAAGTCATCTGCCTCTTGTGTGCAATTTGGCCACTTAAAACCAGCTTGACCAAAAGTAACTTTGGGGCTTTCCTCAGGGCTCTTATGTGAATAAACTTCTAATGTATTGGTTACTCCCTCACAGATAGGAAAAGAATGCATAACTTTTTTCTTATCAAATCACAGGAAGAAAATTACTGTTGTTTGGCAATCTATATACAAATGAGCACAGTCTTGTGAAGTTACTTACATTGTTTTCTTGATTCCTGTTATTCTGAAGAAGTGTGATGACACAATTGTGGATGAAGAAGGCAAGTGTTAGAACCCCTGTGAGCTGAGGGAACAGAATTCTAAACTCTAAAGGAAGAAAAAAAATGGTTTTAAGTTACTTCTTTGAAGCAAGCAATGCCAAAATGCAGATGACATATAGTCCTGTGGAGGGTATTGGCAAACTCATGCACCTCCACCTTGAAATGGGACAATCTATCTCATCTTTGACCATAGCCAATGCAGGTATTTATTTAATCAGGAAGTACAAAATGCATGAAGACAGTAGTTACTACAGAATATACTTTCCAGCAAGGCTTCTCTGATAGACTCCAACCATCAGTGATTACTAGGTTAATTTGACACATACAAGCTTTTCTGCTCCTCGACAGTTTAACTGGAAATAATTTGTAACGTTGGAATTGACAGCAGTAAGGCTGTATACCTATGGGTTCCTGAAGAGGGAGATGGAGGGAAGGAATGAATCATTTGCCCTGTGAGCACTTTTAGTCATTAAGAAGTCACTTATGCTATCAGAAGAAAAATTACGTCTGTAGATATTTAAGAGGTTCTGCTTACAAGCCAGGGCATAAAGAAAGGCAGAGCAATTTCTTATGCTTCCCAGCATGTACGAAAAAAATTCTTTTTTGTCTCCATAGGAATAGCATTGTTCTGTTTCTTTTAACACTCAAAAGGTGTTCACATCTTAACTTTTTCAAGGGCAAAGCACCAGTCGAAAGACTATATATCACAAAGCCACCTAATCCAGGCTTCAACTTTCAGATTTCCTAAATTGTGCCAAGTGTCTCTATGGACCTTGACTTGAAAAAGTGGTTCTGTAAGTGCTGCAAATGGTCTAGGAATTCACCAATACATAATATCATTAAAGCACCATCTTAGTTGCTATTACCTAAGAATGTATTTACTCTTTAGAGTGTTAACAGCAGTTGAAGACCCCTAAGATAGCTCAGCTTCTGGGACAGTACAGCAGAACACTCATCAGAGGTTCAGAAACCCTTACAGAAGAAACCACAGAGAGCTCCATGCAAACGTATTTAAAACAGACTTCTGTAAAGTGCTATGAAGTTAGGAAAGTAAACACACCCCAGGCAACTATTGGAGGGCTTACCCAAACTGAAAGAATATGCTTTCCCTAGAGCTGGATTGTTTTGAGCACCTTCAATACCGAATTAGCATGATGTGCTTCTGATAGAATTGAGAGTGCAAGCTACTTTTGGGCTCATTTTCCATCCACTACTTTAATCTCAATAATAAAAAGCAAACTGACAGTTTCAGAATCTCTCATAGCTGTATTTGTATGCATAAACTACATGCTTTGTCTATCTCCTAGCAGTACTAGGAGAGTTTGCCAAAATAATTGGGCTACTGGGTGCTCTACTTCTCAGTAACCTGTGGCACGTGTGTCCCTCTAACTCATTTTTCTCATTTGTTTCTAAGAACAGAAGAAGTGATACTATTCAAATGTACAGGACACAGCTCCCTGGAGCTAACTGGTCATACAATTTTGCCTGTTGTAAAGGATGGGGAAAAAACAGCTAAGACCTAACCCTGGTTCTCTCATTCTTAAAACAATAAACTGATCTCTTTAGGCTATCTGTTCAGGCAATACCAAATGCCACTTGTTTATGATTATGGCATCTCACAGAGTAATTTGTAACAGTAATTTGGAAAGAACAAATAGCTATCAAACAACTTTCAAGAAATTAAAATTATAGTGGAAAGCTAATGGGTGTTTAAAGGAGAAGATTTAAGATTATGGCCTAAAACTTGAGATAGATGGGGAACTAGAGGAAAACTGTACTTGCAAATTATGGTGAATGAGCTGTATCATTTAAGCAAGACAGCGTGTAAGGAACTTAAAGCACCTTTAACAGTCAGGCTGCCTACAGTTTGTAATTTTTAATTGTTACTGAAACAGGCATGATCTGAAACTGGTGAAACCAAAACTTAAAATAACACAGATGAAACAGGACTATGAAAAGCTCTCTGTCACAAGATATATGTTGGAGATTCCTCTGATTAGCACTCCTCTTCTTCCCCTTTGTTGATACTGTCTCTTAACTAGGAAACATCGCTGGGAAAGGGATTCCTTGCGACTTTGTCCAGAGGGCTCTTTCCTCTACATGCATCATCAGACAGCATTTCCTCACTTGATTTATGTCTCAGAGGTGTTAAAAGGTGAATGAGAAAAAACAAATCCTAAATCCATCAAATATGTGCTTCATTACTGCATTTTAACTATCTTACCTGGTACGAAAAATTCATTCTCTGTAAACCAGTTGAATTCTACGTGTATTCCCAGTTGAGCAGCCTTTACTGTAACCATAAAAACTAAGTAGACAACTGAAACTGAACCTGGAAAAAAATGAGAGCCAAACAAATACCATGATACAGTAGAAAGTAGTTCTGCAGGGTTTCATTTCTGCTCTATCCAGGTAGTTACTAGTAGTCAAACAGTTATGGCTGGTATTCATTCTTAACAGCAGAGTAGGTCTAAATGTTTTCTTTACTTCTCTTATAGGTCAGAGAGAAAAAATAATGCACATGCACACAGCATAAACTTCCAGCAAGTTTAGTATTTTAGGTGCTGGTGACAGCAGAGGAAGTACCCTGTAATCCCTGTTGCAGGGCAGGAAGGAAGGTCTTTAGGTACTAACAGACCAGTTCCAGCTTTCACTGCCAGGATTTCAATCTAAGCTGAGACAATCTTGATCACAGTACTCCAGCTATTACAATGTTCATCTAGTCACTGACTTTTTGAACCAAAGAGCTCAATGAAATGTGAAATTACTGCACTTGTGAACTTTACACTGGGAGCTAGAAGTTGATAATGACATTTCAATGCTACTGATTAAAACATTGTGTTAATTGTAACTCTAGGTAACATTTATTATAATACTGGATTTGCATTCCATCTCATTGGTTCAGAGGCATCCAGCAGTACTCTGCACAGCTAAAAGACAACAAATGAGATCACAGATTTGTATAATGACTTGCTGTATATACCTATGGAATGGAGTGTAAATGGTTGTGGGTAAGACGGTTTGAAAGAGACAAAGGCAGAATAGTAACTACCTAAAAATTGAAGGAAACTGAGCAACAATAATTAAGGCTACTGCAATGCACCTCATGGCCACTAATGCTGCTAGTGACCAGAGAACAGGCTGTAAGTAAGCAAAGACAAAAACCCAGCATTTTTACCATTTAGAATACATATTCAGAAAAGACATCATGTCATTCTAGCAATATCTGCAAGGTTAGAAAATAAACTGAAGAAATTATCATTTGATTACACAGAGCACGGTCAAGAAATTACGAAAATAAAAGGTTCTGTATCTGAAAGTCAGCTAAAATATTCTGTAGTTTCCTAATGACTTCTGTTTCCACAGATATCAAGATAAGTAAAATTTCTCTACTCAGATAAATTTCAGCATCTCAAAATTGCCTTCCATTTTTTCTTGTCATAGAAACGCTACAAAAATTAAGGCAATTTTGAACGGCCTCGGAATGACATAATAATCTACTGAAGCTATGACCAATTAATAATCAGGTTTTTTATTTCTAATGTTATATCTACCTACATAAAGCCCGCACCTCTTGCACAGAAGCAGTATCAAGTACCCAAATTTCTGTGTGGTATTTACATCTAGTGGTTTCTGCAAGAGCAGACCCAAGCTCTGATGAAGTGTCACTATGGAACACAGGAATAAACTAGACCTTCAAATTCCTGTCCTCTACCTCCTTTACAATGCATCTTCAACTTTTTCAACCTCTGATCCCCATCTACTTTTCTCTTTCTCTTCATTGTGGGCTTCAGTGCTACCCCTCAGCCCTCTTATGCTCCCTGAACTGTGACCAGCTCCACCCGTCACGCATGTGCTTTAGTCACTTTACCAGCCCCACCCACCTTGGCCTTCTATCTCAAGACATGGAAGCAAGAAGCCACAGCTGTTACAGCCTCTGCAGCACGGAAGAGTCCACAATATTGGAAGTTGAGACAAGGAACAGCAGCAGGTCATACTGACTGACTGATGTTGTGATTAATTAATCACCTGATTGGCAGGAGGTGACTTCACGTCAAAAGCAACTAATCTTTGGGAGTAACTGCTGGTTTGAAATGTTTACCAGAGGAGGTCGAGTATGCCTGACTATACCCCGGTAGTATGTATCACATGCTGCACAGTAGTATGTATAGAACCACTTGGGATAAATCTGTTTTAACGGAATTTGCTTCACAGGATTATCAAGCAAGCAAAAGGAAAAAAATGAACTCCCTATTAACTCTAAGATTCAAGCAAAGTAGCACAGAAAGCCTGTGGGGTTAATAAACCAACCAACAACCCACTTTGAGACACAACAGGGACTGCCAGCAAAATATTGGAAGAGTGGCTGGAAAGCTGCCCAGTGGAAAAGGACCTGGAGGTGCTGGTTAACACCAGCTGAACATGGGCAGACAATGTGCTGACAGGTTGCCAAGAAGGCCAGTGGCATCCTGGCCTGGATCAGCAGTAGTGTGGCCAGCAGGACCAGGGCAGGGATTGTCCTCCTGTACTCAGCACTGCTAAGGCTGCCCCTGTGGCATGAATGTTGCCAGTTTTGGGCCCCTCAAGACAAGAAGGACATTGAGATGCTGGGAAGTGTCTAGGGAAAGGAAATGAAGGTAGTGAAGGGTCAGGAGCACAAGTTCTGAAGAGCAGCAGAGGGAGTTGTGGGNAGGACCTGGAGGTGCTGGTTAACACCAGCTGAACATGGGCAGACAATGTGCTGACAGGTTGCCAAGAAGGCCAGTGGCATCCTGGCCTGGATCAGCAGTAGTGTGGCCAGCAGGACCAGGGCAGGGATTGTCCTCCTGTACTCAGCACTGCTAAGGCTGCCCCTGTGGCATGAATGTTGCCAGTTTTGGGCCCCTCAAGACAAGAAGGACATTGAGATGCTGGGAAGTGTCTAGGGAAAGGAAATGAAGGTAGTGAAGGGTCAGGAGCACAAGTTCTGAAGAGCAGCAGAGGGAGTTGTGGGTGTTTAGCCTGGGGAAAAGGAGGCTCAGGGGAGACCTTATCACTCCCTACAACTGCCTGAAAGGAGGCTATAGCCAGGTGAGATTTGGTCTCTTCTCCCAGGCAACCAGTGACAGGATGAGAGGACATGGCCTCAAGCTGTGCCAGAGAAGGTTCAGATTCAGAAAATGTTTGTCTCAGAAAGGGTTGTCAATCATTGGAACAGGCTATCCAGAGAACTGGTCGAGTCACCACCCTGGATGTATTTAAAAGATGTGTAGATATAGCACTTATGGACTTGGTTTAGTGGTCCACTTGACAGTTTTGGGTTAACAGTTGGACGCAATGACCTTACAGGACTTTTCCGACCTACAAGATTTTATGATTCTGCTCACTGGAGTAGCTTTCACTGTCTTCTATACACTTTAGTCACAATGAAGCGATGCTTTAATAATATTTGTTACCTACCTAGAACATTAAATTTCGCAAAGAAGGATGGAGACTTCAGATTTAGCAGGGGTAGAAGAACTGCAATCAGATAAAATGGTACTGTTTGTGATTTGTCCCACCATTCCTCGAAGAGTTCAAAACCTGTTCTGTTGCCAGAAGAGAACATCACACTCCTGTTCTGTGGTGGGTGACCACTAGCAGCACTTGGACAGATGACTGGAAGAAAGGAAAAGAAAAATATCTTCAGATGAAAAGGGTTTTACTTGCACAGAATATTCACAGCCAAGATCCCACAGTTGCTGGTTGTGTTTTACCTACTGAGGACTGCTCAAGTGCAATGTTCAGCATCTCAGTTCCTAACTTCTATTTGTTTTTTTAATCAGGAATTCATTGCTAAGGTTCCACTGCTAGGCACCTTGCACTCTAATCGGACAGTGCTACAGTTCTTCCAGCTGAGCACAACAAAGATGACAATTTATCTGAAGCCCAAGTTGTGACACAGGATCATCCTTCAAGGTCACATACCTATAACGAGGTCTGTTCAGTGCCTACGTGCACCTGCTGGAATCAAGTCATAGCAACGCTCCCCTGCATCTGGCTGCATATTTAGCATCCTAATCTGCCCCTGCACACTTCAGTAAGATCATACCAACAAAGATCCAAGTGCACCTCTATAGAGAAGAGCCTGAATTACTGTCAATTGCTCTACAAACAAACAAACAAACAAACAAAGGATTGCAAGAAAGCTACTGGCAGGTCAAAAACTCATGCACTGAACAAAAACACACTTGTCATCTCTGTGCCATGACAGGGGCAAGTACATCACTGCCAGACAAGACAACACAACAAATTTAAGATGTGCTCCAGTAACAGTGCTAAGAGGAAACGTCTTACATGGAGGTTGATCAATGGCAGCACCTGAACAAGTGACTGGAACAAACCAAAAAGACCCCCTGAGGAACACATGCCTATGAAGCACTGTGTTGAAATACAAAACTGTCTTACTGTGCTCATAATGTCTTCTTTTAAATCTTGGCCTCCCACAATACTCAACAGCCACTATCCTACACTGTCTGCATTCCCATTCTGTCACAAAGGCAAAGGTGTAAGAATCGTTCTGACAAATTTATTGCTTAAAAGAGGATTGTTTCACAAACCTTGAAAAATGCCTTAGTTCTTACTGATCTCGTTGGTAGCCCTGAATGTCCTGTCAAGAGTCACTTGAACATCTGGCAGCCCTTAATTTTGTGTAGCAGCTGCTTTAAATCTTCTATTTGGTGGAGGATAGTGTGGAATATTGTCTACTTTGCCTCCAAGTTATACCCCCTGCTGCATAAGAATGGGAGAGAACAGCAGAAGCAGGAGAGAGCACAAATTGGTGTCTTGCTGGTAAGGACTGTTAGAGAAGCGGGAGTCAACACTAGCTCAATTGCAAATCAACTGGTTTTCACAATTATTTCTCAGCTCCTTTGCCTGACTCCAACAACTGCTCTCCAGATACACAGCTGCAGCTAGTGTTACACACAGCTGCCCAGCTGGTAGTGATACATTTCCCTATTCCTCATGCACTCAGGATAGAGAAAGCTTTCTACTTCCTCAGAAAGGAGTATGGATTCAGTCACTATTACAGAGGCAGAAAGATTCAGGGGCTGACAATGCCTGCCTCGCTCCTGTCTTTGTTCTACATTATTCTGCCTACTTAAAAACTCCGAGCAGATCTATGTTTGTACTTGACTGCAGTTTCTTCCCTTAGTTGTGCAAATGTCAGACACTCCAAAAAGCAAAACTGGAGGCTCAAGTAGCCTGACATTTGTTTCTTTTTTGCACTCAGCATCATTAAAGCTGTTCTTACCTTAAGTTTTTTAAAAACGATTTTGCTGCAGAACTGGTGAGTAGCATAGCAAAGCTGCCCCAGTCAAGATTTTAAACAGTAAACAGAACTAAGGCGCCTCAAATTTAGGGTGTGAAAGTTCAAATTCCTTAAGGTAATTCCTCACTGTGCAACTGTTAAAAAGTTAACATTCAGGCTTTTAAGGAGGATGTATTTGGGCATACAGAAACTTGTAACTGACTTTTTAGTATTTACTCCCACCTCCACTTCCTTTACTTATTTTTTCCTTCCCCAATTATTAAGATCTCCAAGTGTGTCGTTATTTGTGGAACTACAAATCCCAGATAGGAAATTAAAGTTTTTTAAGAAACACATAGTAACAACTTATGATACCTACATTATAACTGGAATGTGGTTATGCATTGAAACATGATGATTTGCCTTTAAACCCCCACCCCAAAACTGGAAACACAATACTATAAGTGCTTCTTACCTTTGTTACTTCCATTGGTGCCAGGAACAATATCTGTTACATTAATGTCATGAACAAAGTCTGAAAAGAAGAAAATCTCACCATCAGTGTCCCAAACCTGCTATTAGGCTTTCATCTCTTGACTTGACTAAAATTAAGTAAGAAAATATTTTGGAAAATTACATCAGAGGCACAATACAGCAGCTTGCACACCCCCCACAGACCCAAGTGAAAATTTTCAAACTATTGCAGAAGTGTTTTAAAGTAGCTCCACACTGTACTACTCTCCTCTCAGTAGCCCTGTCCACTTACAAATTTCCCAAGGCTCCCCACTCCCAGGGTTCCTGTTCCACAAGCACACCTCCACTTCCAGCTACTCAGTCAGCAGTGTTGAACAGTAGACCAGTGAGAGATGCATCTTAAATCCAGCCTCTTCTGGGACAGAAAAAGAGGGCATGCAAACATACCCCTAGTCCAGATGGTATAATACAGAAAAAGCTTCCCTGACTCATTTTCTAATAATTTCTTTTTCAAAAGAGTTTCTGTGGGATGCTTTTTCCATGTGTCCATGGAAAATTCTGGAAAAAGGTTTAAGCGTCACTGTCTACAGGCATCTTTAGTAGTGTTTTATTTCCAGTACGCTCCTGTGCTACTTTACTGCTATACCACACCAGTTATTTCCAAGTTTCTGCAGCCTCACCTTTATGAGGGTATTGGGTAGAAATTTCATTATATTTATTTATATACACACACAGGAAATGCTCCATCAACTTGGAAACTGATGTAGTGTGTCACTGGTTAAATTTTGCTTCTGTTGCATGTGGGTATTTTAAGCACACAGAAAAATAACTGGGGCAGTTGGCCTCAGATTTTTTAAATGCAATTAAAAGCAGCTTGTTTCTCATAAAGAAAGCAAAAAGTCTTGAGGGAAGAAAACGGTTTCTTCTTTATTTTGATTTATGACACCTTGAATCACAAGTAAGTTTCTCATACTTACTTCTACTAGTTCAGTATATACACCAATCAGAAGATACAACTAAAATCACTGATCACCTCCTCACTTAATCACTATTTTGTGTTTCTAATTAAAACAAAGTACCTAGTGAGAAGGTGTTAAAATCAATAGCTCTTACAGAATTAAAGCACTTTCAAAGTTGTTATAGATGTCAACTGTTGTTTCTTCTGTATTTAAAAAGCAGTTTAGGACTAGCAATTGCATTTGTGGATATTTTTTTTCATAAAACAAAAACTGAACAAGACCATGCAACACCATGTTAAAGAAAAGACATGATATAGTACTCAGCTAACAATTCTTGCATTCTTTGTGTACTACAGATTTCTAGACCATCCTCCCTCAGGAAATAAATTTTTTCCCACCTAAATTGTATGTGCAGATGTTTTAAAAAGTCATCTCAATGTATTAGAATTAAATACAATAGCCTGGTTAGAATACTTAGAACCACACGGCAGGACAATGCCATTGTGTCAAACCTACATCCTATTATCCATTTGATTACCTAGTAATTAAATATGAAAGTTAGACGAAGAAGCCAGTGATTGTTATCTCAGACCAAACAGCTTAAATAAGAACTCCAAACAAATAGAGGCAAGTGATAAACTAACATGCCAGTCCCATGGAAAAGGAAGACTTTTTTCCTAGAAAAGAAGCTCTTCTCACCATTTTGAATTTTGCTTATTACAACTGGCATTATTTCCTTTAGATTAATTTAAGATTTAAGTGTTAATCTTATTAAAAAAAACCCAAAGTCTAAAATGAAATTGCTGTAACAACATATAAATTAGGTCAGCTATAAAATACATCAGTCATTAACCAATATAGTAAAGTATGTCCTTCAGGGATGGCAGGAATTCTAATTAAACAGTGTTTAAGAGGTTTAAATGTCTGTGTTGTTACTTGCCTCAGAGATTTGTTAACTGCCTTCAAAAGAGAATCTCTTAAATCTTAGTCAACCTATTCAATGCTATGAGTCAGCTTTTCAAACCTCTCAATTCAATATCCATTCCCACAACTCTACACTGATTACATGCACAAATGCTTGTGTACTTGTGCATGTACCAGGGTATAAAAAACCAACGTTTTCTTTTGTAGCAATGCCACACTAAGAATCATTTTTACTGTCATACAGTTCATTGTTTCCTCATGGACACTTGCAAAAATTTCCTATATGGCAAGACTTTAAATGTGTTTGTTGTAATCTATAATGAAACTGTATTTTTTCATGATCCTGAATCATTTCAACAGTCTAGCCTGTTATACAGCTGTTGAAAAAGATACACCCAAACAAAGGGGAGTGAAAATAGAGCGGAAACAAGTAACCAGGTTTAGGTTGTTTAAACTATACCAAGAAAACTACACTTTGAGAAATTGAAAAAGTGGCTTTGAAAACACACAGGACTTTGCCCATAACACCACACATAGTTACTTATTCTCAGTTGAGTTTTTCACTCAATGTAGCAGGAAGATCAAGATTACATAAAATGGACAATCGTTTTTCAGTATAAAGCAGTCTTGATCTTTCCAAAGGATTGCTGTAAAACTTAACCAAAAATATATACTTACTGTATATAAATTTCCCTGTGTTGAACAGAAAGTTGGACATAAGTACCCAATAAACAACCATGGCTCCAACAAGTGATACCATAGAAAATAAGAGGCTTGACCATTGACCAAAGGATCCAAAGTAATACTTGCAAACATCTGGGAATTCCCAGTTTGAGGTATCTGTTAAAGCTGAAAAAGATACAAAACCCAAAAATATATCTAAACAAAATGTTACATTTGAGTCAGCAGAACTCTTAATGACAAAATGTGGGGTTTTTTTTTTAAGATATTCTGACACACATTCCCAGCACTTTCAAGGACTAGGAAAATTGCCAGTAACTTTAAAATATTGCACTCATTAAGTATTTGACTGAAGAAGCCTAAACTAGAGACTTTTATTGTGGCCATACTACCACTTTTGAATACTTACAGAAGCACTGAAATAAGACACGCAAAAATGCCGCCATGCATTTGCAGCTAAAGCCTTCTGCAGGAGCTACAGCAAAGTAGGCCAGACCATGAACTATTCCTCAACAGTGCCCTGAAATGAGTTCAGTCACAAACTGAAGGTCTTAATGGCCTTTATTTGAGCAAGTGAGAGGTTAATTTATGCACAAAAGCACCAACCAAACAAGAGCTGCAAGATGACTTTTAAACAATAAAAGTACATTCTAATTAGAGTCGCTGTCAGTGACTGCTTCAGCCACTGACTGTACTTAAAAGTGCTTTCAACACAGAATATACACAAATATTAGGGTAATACAGGCATACAACGCAAGGGGATACAGCTACAGCCCATGCTGTTCCACTGCACAAGTTGATCAGACATGCAGAGCACTGGACAGTGATTATGGAGAAAAGACGTCTCTAACTCCCAGGTCCCCAAAAACTTATTAAGTGAACATCTGAAACCCTGCTTGCTGAGTGTTTGTGTTTGGCTATAATACTTAGGTCCCAAACAACTGAAGGAATACCTAATGAGAGAAGACAGTCATTTAGCATACAGAGCTTAGACACAGATTACAAAAATAGAGAGATATTAAAAGGAACAGCTTTTATTTGCTGGTCAGGTCTAACATATAGTAAAGACACATACAAACAGAATCTACGACATACTGGTATTTCACACTTAATGGAAATATTTGCGCTACGAAGCTTTGGATTTCTTACGTATCATTTGCCGTGATTTCACAACTCTGTAACAGCAATAAAGAGTCAAAATGCCCATCAGTAAGATGAGAATAATTCCAGAAGTGAAGCCTGCCTGTTAAGAGGGAGAAATACAGTTCGTTTCATTTATGAATATACTATAAAAAAATGAAAAGTAAACCATGTTGCCCAAAACATTTTCATATGCATATATTTTTCATAGTTTACCTGTTTTATTCCCCATGGGATACTTAATATGGATGTACCCATCATGGTATTCCATATCATAAATCTAGGAGGAAAAAATCCAGTCAATATTTTAAGAACTAGTCTTACTTCATATTGTCTTCTTAATTAACAACAGTTATATACACAATATAGAACATTCAATAGTAATGCATTTTGGGGCTAATATATGGCAAGGTGTTTAACATACATTGTCACTAGACTGGAGTTTTTACCATAGCCATCGGTGCAACTGTCAACTTTAAAAGCAGTTCCTAATGGACTGTACACGTAGATTTCATCAGGAGCTGGGAGTACATGATCAGGAGCAATCTAACAAATGGATAAAAAACAAGACTTATTAGTAACATCAATATAACTACTTGTCCCGAATACAGCAAGTCGACTATTGCAAGTCACAAATGTTTCCAGGAAATTACATTTTTAAAAAAAATTTTAAAAGTAAAAAANGATTTCTAGCTAGATAGCAGAAGAATGCATTTTTCTTCTGCAAAATGTTTGTAACTATGAACAGATCATGCTAGCTCAACAGTTCAATTACTGCAGCTGACCACTGCTTAAATCTTACAGATGGGAGAAATCTGGGCAGCCTGGATCACTGTTATAAAAGTCATGCTGTTTGTATGTTTTCTTTTAATGGTGAAGGCATTGCACAAGAAGTAAATAACAGCTTGTGATAAAACAAAACCTTTCTAAGGCCCTCATCTACTAGATACTTAATTCAAAGCAAGCTGCAGAATAGTTCTCCCCCAGCCTTTATTTCTGCTGCTTATATAAATCTGGGCTGTGTAAAACCCAACATGCCAGAGACCACCCAGCTAATGAGGCCCTGTCTTTGCCTTACCAATGCCCTGTCTGCAGGGGATGTGAGCCTGCTATAGTAATGAATCCGCTTATTCATTGCTGAAGCTTCATCAGTGACTCTTTGCATGTCATCGTTCTCACTGACTATGTTTGTGGGCTCCACGTGAAATGGTCTAGAGGAGGGGAAAAAAAGTGAGAAAAGGAAAACCCTTAAAACCGTGGAACACAAGATATAAACATACAACTCAGAGAACAGCTCAGCAATACTCAGGATAGTTTTGTCACTCATTGACACAAGGCAAATGCAAAAATATCAATCAATGCCATTGAGGAAAGCTGCCATCCATGAAAGAACCATGAGTTTATATCATCCATATTGAAATGGTCTCCAGCCCAGATTCTGCAGAGCAACCTAACATCAGACCTAATACACAGCTGTTAGTTTTCAACAATGAATCACACCAGAAATACATGTTAATAAGCTTGGGCAAGCTTATTAGTGCTTATAACTGGTGTTGCCAGAACTAGTGATGAAGAACAGAGGTAGAAACAGAAAGCATGAGAATGCAGAAGCAGAAAGCAGAGAAAGAGGAATGAGCGGTGCCAGTGAGAACCGCCTATGAAAAGATTAGGAACTACTAATCTAGCTGAAAACACTCTATGGAATTGTGTTTAGTGGGGAAGGAACCAAGCCCAAATAAGTCCATGTGCTCATACTATTTTTAAGCCAAGGCAACAGGAAATGGACTTTGTCTCCCTTCCCTCTTCCCCACCTTAGTTAGACTGCAGGCATGGTCACAGCTTCCAAAGGAGAAAGCAGACACACCCACATGCCCCTCGTTTTCTCTGCACACACAGAGGTGCAGAGCAAACACTGTGAAAGCTGCTCCTGAAGTTAAAACACAACATAAATCCAGCTTCGCGCAAGGAGCACTACCAGACAAATGTGTCCGAATCAAGGTATTGCTGAGATTTTCTTTTCTAAGTCAAGTATAATTTACTTCCATATAGGCATATTATGCTCTTGCTTAAAACCAACATTCTCTCCTAGCACTGAGAGGCTGATTTCTCAAACAAGACAGAGGACACTGGTGGCCTCTAAGCCTTAATATACCGGGTGGGTTTTTTTTTCCTTTCAGCAGTGCTTTTAATTTTTAAAACTACCTCGACAGCTTTCTGATCTTCCGCTTCCAGGCTGATGTATAAATCACTCAGAAACCCATAGAAATAGAGATCACAACAGGTTTCCCACTATTGAGAACAGGAGCAAGGTCAGTAATAAAGCCATGCCATTTATTCTGTAATATAAGCAGATTCTATTTGAATTGACTGTTTTTCAATACTCATTTCTGCTTCAGACTACAAAGGAACTTGGGCAGCCCCTCCTGCCCCAGCTGTCAATACCATCCATAGAAAAGTTACCATTCTCTTTCCCAATGAATCATTAAGCATTTGTACTATGACACCACGTTTTATCTGTAAGGAAGATAAGGAATCCAGTTCTTTGCTCTATCTTTGGACGAGATGAAGATAGGTTCCTATTCCTGTGTGCTTAAGAGGAGACAGTAGGTGGGAGTATCTATGAAAATAAGAAAACCTGACACGCAAAAGTGGAAAATAGAGAATACAAACTTCCATCTCCAAAAATTCATTCTTTCTTTTATCTTAAACCTAATTAATTCTTATATATTCTTCCAACATGGAAAAAATGGCTTAGACTTGCTAAGTTGTTTCCTACT
This sequence comes from Machaerirhynchus nigripectus, assembly GCA_013397975.1. NCBI lineage: Eukaryota > Metazoa > Chordata > Aves > Passeriformes > Dicruridae > Machaerirhynchus > Machaerirhynchus nigripectus. The sequence goes on along the minus strand of VZRQ01004343.1, from coordinate 24,321 downwards.
TACTGAAATGAAAATGAACACTTTTAATTCTTTAAAACATTCTCAGTTGACTCTTCTTCCTATGATTATGACATAATGGGCGAAATATGTGTTTTGTGTGTGCTCATTTGTGGTGTTCTTATAAACAATTTGAGAGCTATCTCAATTTTTTGACAGAAAATTAATTTAACAGAAATAAGTTTTAAGCAATAGCTTTATTACTCAGAACACAAGCATACGGGGCTAACATTCCACATGTAGATAAAGTACACAAATACTCATGGACTGTCAGTTCCTAAGGACTTCACTTGTTTTAGCTTAAAATTTATTAGGTTCAGCCAGTCATTGGACACAGCTAAAAAATATTTTATTAGAAGACCTGTACAATAAAGAGTATAGTTATGAAAAGAGGAAAAGTAACTTGTTTAAATGCTGCCCCACCTCCACTCGGCTCTCTGATGTTTTCTTTTTGGATCGCTGACATGCACTATATCTAGAACCTTAAAAGTATGTGTTTTGCTAATTATACAGGAGCTGCACAGTATGAAGACCTACACCTCCTTCCTCCATTTAATATTATTACAACATCCCCATAAAATTCCACTGCAACTGTGCAAAGGTTACAGTGAGACAAAGTCTACATTCTGCTTCAAAGTGAGTAGATCTGTGACAAATATTTCTTTCAAAACGGTGTTCAACAACTGCTAACATGGATGTTAAAGAAAACTCTTCCAGAGTGTAAGACAGTGAGATTATTTTTTAAAGCAATGCAGGTGAAAGCTAAGGATGATTTTAAAATTAAAGTAACAAAAAACATGAATACAACGTCCTATTTTATGGGGAAAGCAGTGTTGTTAGTCAATGACCAAACAAATACAAAGAAAATAAATTATGTGTAGCAAAAAACTATTTGTAGGTAAGAAATTGCTTAAAGAAAGACATTTCATTTTCTTCAGTATTATGAACAGAGTCCAGATTAAACAAGCAACTTATGGTCTAGCACAAAACAAATGGGTATGATCCAGAATCTAATCTATGGATGAGGAAAAGAAAATAAAAGTAAACAATCTCTAAGAAATTCTATATACCTATTGCTTCTGCTTCCTGACTAGAGGAGTGCATATGCTTATTGCTACCAGTACTTGGGCTACTTCCCCTCTTGATCCCTGCTCCTATGCATCTGTTGAGAATGAAAATTATGTAAAGCAGCAGTTAATTGTATTTCTTCCAGGGTACCACTGCACCACTAGCCCTGCTGAGCAAGTGACTGCTAAAACAGACTGACGAGACATCAATTTTATGTTACTTGCAGATCTCTTTGAAAACATCAGTCTGACTTGGAAGCTGTGTGAGCAGGCTGGGAGGCAACCTTGCTCCCTGATCTCCACTAGGAGAAGGTAGCACCCTGTTTAGGATAAGGGTCAAGGTATTGCTCCCAGCAATACCCAGATCAAAGACTGGTTGTAGGCCATATACAAATAGGAGTCTGAGAAGCTCTCTCAGGAACTCAAAGAAGTTCTCAAAGACTGAGATTTTCAAAGCCCAAAGCAGGTAGCATATAATCTGGGATATATTTTGAAAAACTCTATTTAGGGACCTTATGTCTAGCAGGCAAGCACTCTGTACATGCGAGTATTAGCAGCTACAACACATTCCTACAAAAAATCTGATTTCAACAGGCAATTATATCTCTCACATGGCAAAATGATTATGAAAAGAATGTTGGACAATGTGATCTGGAGGAAGGGGAGAGATTACATGACTGGAGCGTGTGACTATGACATGAAACACTGCAGACAATTTTCATGCACCAAGATAAACTATAATGTCTCTTGAACTTCATCCACCCTAAAACACACAATTACAATTACTATTTCATCAGCTAGCCTGAAAAACAATGCACTTTTACCAGGGCAAACACACCAGTAAAACAGAGGTGTTTTCCACAACACAGTGAGTATGGACAACTTGCAGGACCTCATGCAGGAGGTCCGCATCTTCCATACATTACACTCTGTAGGCGTATTTCAGAAACCATTCCCAGAAAACCTGCAGCTACACTCATCTTTTCTTACTCACACAAAGGGACAGTTAATAATAATTCTCTAGAGCCAGTCTAGGAAAAGAAAGAAGAGAGCTTCTGTCCAAACTTCCTCATGTTTTGAACTTCAGTAGTAATTTTTTCAAGCTAAGAAAATTAAAGAGATGCTCATGATTAGGGTTGTTCCCAAATACTGTGATAAGCAAAGTTCAAGTGTTGGATTTGGAGGGCTAGAGAGAATAGCATAAAAAGAACACTGGCCAGCTACGTAAAATTTTGCATAATGGTGCTACATTCATCTTATGGGTATTTTCAGCAATACAATTTCAATTTACATCTTGCAGGGCAATGAAGGACTAAGACTAATACATATCTCAAGAACTTTTAGAGTAAGTAATACTGCTTTTCAAGTACCTTTGCTGAAGTATTTTTAAACATTAAACAATTGGTTCTTGAGATCTGATCAAAAACATGATAAGTATCGAGCTATTAGAGTGTAACAGAATATTTTTGTAACACTGTGTCTTTTAGCTCTACATGATGCTATTAATGAGTTGACATTAGACAAGCTTTTCATTTTTAAACAAATATGAAAAAACCTTCTTTACAGGATGCTTTACAATTTCTTTCCTCCAAAGACACCACAAGGAGACACTTTAGCTTACTGCACAGATTTCTTTGACACCCAGCATCAATCACTTACTTTTCAGGGATGTGATAGGATTGTCACACAGAAATAAAGCTGGAAAATTCCTACAGCTTTATTGTCTTACTGAGTTACCAAATTATTACACGAATGCTGTATATGGCACAGAACAAACTAAGGAGTAAAACTGATTCACTGTATTGGAAATTAAGTAAGGAGAAGAAGTAATAAGAATAGGTGGCTATTTCATAATCGGCAACTGCAGATCTGGATAGGAACACCAGGCACTGGAGCAGGCTCCCCAGGGAACTGGCCATGGTACCAAGCCTGTCAGAGTTCACGAAGCATTTGGACAACAGTCTCAGGCGTATGATCTGATTTGTATGAAACAGGGGTTGTCCTGTGATGGACCAGGAGTTGGATTTGAGGATCCTTGTGGGCCTCTTCTAACTCAGGATCCTGTATGATTACAGGTATCAGTGTGCTTCTCTTCAGGAAATCTGTATCAAAGAATTCCACAAGTGACTTGGTTTCTACTTTCTAAGATGTCTGAATTTACTGAAGCATTAAACAGCGTGCTTACAGTTATTCTCTAAGATCTTCATTCTCTTGGCAATACACTTTACCTAAATTTTTCCGCATTGATATCCCCATTATAGTAATTACAGCATGATCACACAAGTTTCTTAAAATGCTGGATGCAAAACTAAAATAACCTTTTGAATCAAAATGCCATTGCTTGCACGTTTTAACGAATTAGGATTCACAAGTTATACCACACCACATTTCAATAACTGTTCTTCTGTGTCAAAGACAAAATCTATTTTACTCATCACTAACCAAGAAATATGAAGGTTCTTAATTAAGGTTACAATTTTTTACAGTTAATAAGAAGCAATAATTAGTAATTCACAAAAACGTTGGCAACACAGAAAAACAGGGAAAGCAAGCCATGGTGTAAAATGATCACACTGGTATGGAGTAGTAAAGGCATAATGGATGCAGAAAGGATAGATTTGCACAGGTTGACCATCCCATCGCCTACCTTCTTCAAAGTTAAAAGGACTTTAAAAATAAAGGAAATCAATCACTTTTGCAAGAAAAAGGCTTCTCTGACTGCCATCTACAGACACTGTTTAATTCATAGCTGTTTAATTTCACTTACTGATGCCTCCTACATTCTGGGAACCTGTGGGACTTCAAAAAGAATAGGAAAAAAAGGCAGAAGGCTTGATCTCCCTTTAGCAGGAGGCACTGTCAAGTTTTTTCATATGCAAAATAACCAATACAAAACATCTATTGCTTCTTTGAAGGTTCAAGTATTGCCAACTGACAAGTGCAGTATCTGTTGACAGTGAACAGATTTAAAGAGCAGTTCGAAGAAAACAAGAAACTCCCTCTTTTGCATACAATAATCACCAACAAGCCACTGCAGCAATGATAATCTAGTTTTCAAAGGGCCCTACAAAATGGGAAAAACACACTGAATACCGTGTGAGTAATTCGGGTCACAGCGAAGAACAATAACAACCTCTTAAAAAGGATTAAAAGTGGCTTTATATTTCCCTCAAATTAGCAAAACAATACTAGACAAAGTAATTTACAACCTTAAAAAACAATTAGCTTATTGTTCTTATGTAAACACTGAAGAGCATTCCTTTCAAAAATCCCAAATCCTCCAAGCTGTTAAGAAAACCAAGTAACTATGCAAATGCCTCAAATCTCAAACAACCCAAACAAAAGTATAGAACAGCACTAAAACAGGCAAACAGTAATTACAACAAATCACACACAATACTTGAAGAGCTATCTCAAAGCAAAGTGACCAAGCACCCACTCGGGTCGGTTTCTGAACATCAAGGTTAAAAAAGGAACAGAGCAAAACCACACTGCACTGTACAACTGCATTTGCACTGTTTGATACTTTTATGTATAATAGTTCTCCTTCCCGGGAGCTGCTATTCCCTAAAAGTTTAATGAAGAAGCCCTTCAAACTGTCCACTGCTCTGACCACGACTGACACAGACCACAATGGCCTCTTCTTCCTTATTTCTTCTTTTAAAGTGTAGGGGCTGCCTGTTCTAGTATAGAAACGGAGTTCAAACTTGTTTGGCCCCTATATGATTTCCAGGCCTTGCTGATATCCCAGGCCTCATGCCCTTTGTCCTTGTGCCTCTGCATACCTGAAAGGCAAAAAACCTAGGTTGTAGAAAATGGGAGAATGAACTAGAGAGGAGCAGTAAGGACATTTAGGCAGATCTGCAGAGCTGGAGGCCATGAATATGGGCACCCAATCCAAGTACACACTTCTGCTTTTAGGAAGGGAACCAAATGCCACAGGCTATGACCTTTTATGAAGCTGAGTATCCAGCCCTGAGAAGTCACAGGGGGAAAAAAAATAACCACACAATATGGAAAAAATACCTAACCTCACTTAGAAAAGTGAGTCTTAGCATTTAGGTATTTCAAAAAACCTCTCTCATTGCTACTGCATCACCACAACACCTGAAAACCACTGCTCCTCAAACAGAACACATACTTCCTCCAAAACATGTTTCTCCCGAAAGTCATACAGATTAGCGGACTTCTTACGATGAGAAGGCCATGAGGGGCTCAGATACTCCACAAAAAAGAGAAAGACTTCATTTACATTCATTCACAGTTGCCTTTTCCACCTGAAAGTACTCTACTGTTTCCTAGCCTTTATATACACAATTCTGTATGCTCCTACACCTGTGCTCCCTTTGTTCCCCTGGCCTCACTCAGACCCTTATCCTCCTTCCTTTACTTGCAGAGAAGAGCATGTAAGTAGGCTTTCTCAGCTTTACAAGGCTGGAGGCTGAGATAGCATCAAAGCACTATCCTCAGAACTCTTTTTTTTTGCTGCAGTGGCCTCCGACAACAGGATTTTGTATGCAACAGTGCCATCTTCAGTTCCTTCAGGAAAACTGCTTTACTGAAATACGATGGGTGTAAAGTGGAAAAAAAGAATCATAAATAGGTCCAAGAGGTGCTACGGTGCTATTCCTTCATCTAAAAATGCAGAGCTGATACCTTCAGCTAGCATTAGAAGGGCAGTTCCCGCTCTGATCTCAGTTTTGGTTCCACGACCAGCCCACAAAAAACTTAACTGCAGCAGAGGAAGTCTCCCTTTGTAGAGATGTTAAACTTTTTAAGAGAACATAAAAAATAACAACTTAGCTAGAGGTATTATTTTTGAAGACACAGTAATAGGCTGGACTGAGGAATTTTTCATATTTGCTCAATCTCAGAAAGCACTACACATTTTTTTCTTAGAAGGCAGTAAAGGTCACTCAGCTCACTTACTACTAGCAAATAATGTATTTTCCAGCATCACCTGGAGAATGCATAGATCAATCATCCACACATACTGATAGCCATTTATCTACAACATCTGGCAAACTTTCTTGCATAGTCTCAACATTTCAGTTAGTTGTTCTAAATAAAAAAAATCATGCTCTAGTATACACACACTATTCCATGTTTGAAGAACACTCTAAAAGCCTCATGATGAGTTCTTAATGGAGAACTCTCTCTGAAATGATGGCAATAGAAAAATCTTATCCTTGTAAACACAACACAGTATCTGTTCACCTGGTACTTGGAAAAAAAGTACTATCACATAGTGACAAAGTAGGAACTGTTTGTACAGAGATCCTGGTTTCCAAATGTGTACCTCCTGTCTTCGTAGGATTCTGTTGTCAAAAGCAAAGATTAAACAACTCTTTGCTACATAGTAATTCTGCAGGTTCATCTTTCCTCATACCTTTTGCACTTATAGTCTTCTGGATTAAACTGTATATTCATGATTCCATAATTGCTTTCATCACCTCCCACAGGAACCAAGATAGGTTTGGTATCCTCTTCCATATTTGGTGAATATGACTCCTTTTAGATTCTGTCAGTTACTCTAGCCTAAAAAAAAAGGAAAAAAAAGAAATGAGTCAACTGCAGTGAACCAAAACTTTGTCCCTGATACAAATTTAACACAGGTAGAGTCCCACAGCTTCAGAAGTTCCTAGGGTGAAAAGCACCAGTAAATAACTTCAACATGCCACTTGAGAATTCTCATTCCATAATGCAAACATCATGAGGCATGTACAGTGGGGACAGTATTTTTTTAAAACACACTATCCAGCCCTTATTCTCTTTTAGCACCACAAGGCAGTATGAATTAAATATAAATTTCTAAAGGAGCTGTATTTCTAATCCGTAATGGTACAGCTGAGAACAATCTATCAGTTTTAAGAGCCTACTGTTTCTAAATTACTTCAAACTTTGTAGCAGACACATATGCAGTTTATTTCAGTTCCAATATATTTCTCATAATAAGGATCAGATTACTGCAGTCTACTGTGTCCAGGTTTTTTGAATTAAAGGCAATAAATGTTTTAATAATGCATTAATAAAAACTATTATATGCATTTAGACCACTTCTGACCAAAGAGTGGGGGAAAAACTGCTTTTAAGTTAATGGATTTCTACTCAGATTGAATTACAGGCCTCACATGGGACTTTCTGTGGTCTTGTGTGCAGCTGAATAAACACAATGGCTTAACAGCTCTCATCCCTGCTATCTTCTGAGCAATTCTTCAGCCAGAAATCCTTCAAACAAAAATGTCAGAAGCCAGGACACCTTAAAACAACAATGGTAGAAGTATCTGTTCTTTCATCATTTCAGAATGCTTTAAAATGTTAGACAGGCTGATGGAAAGACAAATGACAACCAGAGATAGCACAAAACAAGGAAGGGTAGTGCTGGATGTTTGAAACCTGCAATGGCAATGGAAGAAGATAAGATAGAAAGAATAAGGTGTGTATCATCTTTCTGCATCCTCATGAAAATACACCGTAAAGGCCCAATCTCAGAAATCACACCAATCCAAGTTAAGCACTGACACGGCCTTATCCCTTCCTAGCTGCACACTGTCAATCCTCTTCCATTAGTTTATCCTGCTAATACCTCTGGCAGAAAAACCAAAAAAAACAAACCTAAAACAAACCAAAGAATCTGAAGGAGAGGATGAAAAAGGAAAGTTATCAGTTTTCAACCACATCTACTCTCCAGGGTTGAAAAAACTGCTGAAGGAAGCGTGGGAAAACACTTATGGACAATGTGGCAGGAACTGCAGAAGCATTAAGACTGGCTCACACTGCCAAGGAAGTGCTTTTTAGAAGATAGACACAGATAATGTCTCTCTGCTCTCAAGGGGAGGGGACCACTAATGGGTCTAAAGGACAAAATTTTATGGAAACTGTACTGACAGCTTAAGTTCTGCTTTGACAGCTCAATGGCATTTGTGTGATCCCATACTGAACTGGACAAGGAAGACTGACAGAGATAAAAACTAACTATGCTTTTTATGTTGCTTTAAACCCAGTGTTTAAGATCAGTGTTGAGCTTGGGGCTTGTTATCTGTATGCCTGTGTGCCTGTGCAGGGGAGGGAATAGTGCCATAGAAGCCATTTCACCTTGCAGCGCTCACAGATTCCTCCTAGTTTCAACATCCATGACGAGAGATTTGAAGTTACTAAGTTCAAAGGCATGGTTTTGAGTTTAAAGGCATGATTGTATCCTGGTCACTTTAGCTCTCTGAGAGGATACAGTAAGTAATCAGTGGTAGTAATCAAGGCAATCTTAAGAAACATATTTGCACTTGCTGATAGCATCCTTTTTCCTACACTTAATTGTTGCTGTTACACTCTCTAAAGCTTTATTCCTCTACCTTTTTCAGACCCTTCCCAAGGGATCCTGTTATCACCCTTAATTTACTGCTTTCTCTCTTTTGCCACTCCAGCCTTCTATAAAACATCAGTTTTGATTCTTTACCCGGAAGTCCTTCTTTTCCACAATACTGCTTCTGGTCCCTTGGCCCAGCTAAACATACTCTGACCCTTCTTAGCTCCTCTGGTGATGCTTAGCAAATGGATTCCTGCTCCTCATGTCCTGTCTATATTCTGTCTCTCCTACAAACTGTTAAAATTGCTTTCCCAACCCATCTTTACTAAGCACTACTTACAAAGCAGTATCTTAGCTCACACCAATATTTTTACTTCCTTTCATGTGACACACTGTTCCTTTCCAAACTCTGTTTGCAGCTCCCCTTCTGCAAACTTTTCTACCGGCTCCTCTTATTTTTCTACAGCTCTAGGGTTTCTCCTTTCTCCCTACCAATGCCCTTCCAGTTAAAATTTACCCTGGTGCACATCAGCTTCCTGCAACAGCTAAACACTTCTGAAACAAAAACACAGGCCCCAGAGATCTCATACACTGCTACAGATATCCACCCAGTCCTCTGCCATTCCCATTAAAACATAGTATTACCTTCTTTTAATCTATTCTTTCTCAACTGAACATCCTGTAATCATTTTACGAACAGACAAACCTAGGTGTCAAACATGATCCCCTTCACTTGGTTCTACATTTTGCATCTCTCTTAAGAATTTAAATCACACTTCAGATTTAGCCATAAAAATGCAGATGAAAATTTAAATTCCTAATGCCTGAACTGAAAATTGAAATAAATTCAAATCCCAAATAGCCAGTGTTTTTAGCCAGAATCTTCCATAAGATTGCAGTACAGACATCCCTACCTTCTACAGGCCATGGTTTGTAAGAACAGATTAAGCAGATAAAATCAATATCCCTTCATTGAAACCTGTTAATACTTGTGCTTTATGAGTCACCCTGACGAATGCTGACAACACTGATCACCAGTTTGATTTTTTTCTGCACTACTGCCACAAAGAAAGAACCCGGATTTTATAGTATTCCATGAAGAAAAATTATCTTTCCAAAACATATCACACACTAAGTTTGGCTTGACAGCATGATTTGAGGTTTTTGGAGCTGTTGCTCACTGACTCTTTAGGGTCACTTAAAGGTGGGTCTGCAAAGACAGCTTATTTTTTAAGTACTTATTGTTGATAACAATGAGGTTTAGGACCAGCAAGCTTATGACCAGCAAACTGGTGATGCAGCTATCACACATGTAAAGGTTGGAGCTGGAGCCAGTACAGTTTAAAGGGGAAGAGCAAAATGAAGAAGAATCAACCTGGTTCATGTCTCTTTTATCTACCATCTGTGCTTTTTGACTAGACTGCATTCACCATAAACATTTTTAATACATAGAATGGAGTGAGATATGCTATCTGAACTTATTGCCTGTTTCCATTACAACAATTTCTTCCCAACTGTAACCTTCATAGTGAAAGATCCTTCTTACACTGAGTATCTGATCTATATTCATCTCACTCAGGATGTTTCTTTCAAAAACCTGTGATGGGACATGGAATATTGTCTATATGGTCTATAAAGCTTATAATCAGGACTGGGATGCCAAACAAAAAGAATTCACATAAAAAACCAAAGTTGTTTGACAAACTTCATTCTGCTTGTATATTCTATGATACAGCATGGTTACAGCTTCTATGAGACCAGTCTTGCATGCAGACAATTACTATGGGTCTCTGGGAATAAAAAAGTATGGCTGTTTAGAAATTGAGAAGGCTGTTGTAGGCATACCCCACTCATTTGTTGTCAAACTGGACTTTCCTGCAAGTGGAAAAGAGGTTCCTGTTAGCTGTAGTGTAGCTGGAATTGGAGATACAAATTCATGGTACTTCGTTTTTAGCAAAGTTACAAGTAGTGCTGTTCATTCTCAGTCTTTCCTCCTCCTGTTTGCGTTGGCACAGCTATTTGTTTTCTTTCCTGTCTTGGTAGTGAGCACGACTGGGGAAGAGATGTTAAATAGATCTAGCTGAAAGTGTAAATCTTGAAGGGGGAGGTAATTGCTTTGGTGCTGGTTTGGGATTGTCTGGGCTGTAGAACCAGCAGTTTCACTGTCTAGTTGAAATGACATGGGTATGGTCTGCAGAAGAAAGAAGGCAACACTAGAGCCACAGCCTGAGGGACTACCTACCTCTTAAGAGTATGTTACCTCTTTTCTTCCCCTGCTGCTTAAAGCCTGCTTCACACAACACTGGACAATAAGAAAGAACATTTGTGCCATGCACTAGTGAATGATGTTAGATATTTTGAAAGCAATGAAGTTGGTCTCAAACTGCGCTTTCAAAATTTGTGGATTCTTTTCCTGTGCTTTAATCCCTATCTTTAGAATAAGGATAATGTCAGTACTTGCCTTAGCTCATGGACATGTTGAGAAATTAACTTACATACAAAAATTAGTGATTCGTAGTAAGCACTGCAGAAAACAACCAAGAGAACAGTAATGATTTGCTGAGCAGCAGGTAAAGCAGATCAGTCTTATGCACAACTGAACTGAACACCGTAACTTTGCTGCCCTAACAAAATATTCCCTTTGTCTCAAGCCAGACAGTGGAACTGAAAGTATTTCTAATTTACATCATAATTCATACGTACCAAGATGACTAAGAATACCTAAGTAATATTCATTTTAATTGAATTTAGCTCAGTTTAACGCTCCAACCTTTGAACAATTTAACTTTGCAACCTCTGTCCTTTTAAACATGTTTGTGTGTTTAATTATCCTTGCATAGATATTAGGATTGCTTTGTAGTATATTTGGTAGTGAATAGAGATTTTCTTCTCAACATATTGCACCCAATATTCCCCTCTAAAAATCCCTTTTGTCTGTCTGCATCTTCTGCAATTTGCTTGTCACCATTCTACTGTTCTGCAAGTTCTCTTTTTCCCCTTGCACGGACCTCCTCTACCACAAGCATCATACCTCTCCTAACTTTTACTAACACAGCTGTGGTGAAGCTTAGTATGACCTGCTGCCTTATTTGTAATTCTCCTACGAACAGCTGAAGCACTACATCAGAAGAGCAGCAGAAGGGAACAGGTGGATTAGAATTTAATAATCCAGATTTTCTGTTGCTGGTCATAAACTGTGTAAGCAATACCTTAGTCTATGCAAGTTATTTTTCCCCAGTCTCATTCTTGGCTACACTCCACATGACTTTCAGATGGTAATGTTAACAGGACTGGACCTTCATTAATCCTCACTGGCTTGCCCCTACAAGCTTCTGCTTTGGCCGTCTTCAGGTTCTCCCTCCTGGTTTCAAAGTCTAAAACGCATGAAGGAGTGAAGACAACGACACAGCAGATTTAGAAACCTCATTGTAGCCTGGTGGCTGTTCTGTGATCTAATAATATTGGCACTGGATGGCAAAACTGTATTAGTTGGCTTGCACTGTGAATTTAACAATGGCAGTTATGGCTTAAAGACCCACCTCAACAGATCACTCAGAGTTACAGCCCAGGCTGTGCAAGAGGGCTGCCAAACCAGTTTACTCCACAGCAGGAACAAAACTGTGTCCAGTTAGTCAGTCATCCTGACCATCCCATGAGCACAGACTGTGCTTAGCTGGTATTTATCAGAGAACCTCCCATAGTGGGCAGGAGGAGAAAGGCTTGGAGGATCAGTAGCCCCACAGCCTCCATCGTGCCATCATGGTGCTGTAAAAACAGCAGCTGGAGCACTAAGAGCTATTTATACTTAATTTCTTATTTAAAGTCACTACTTCTAAAAACCATGTCATCCTCACAGTTTTAATACCAGAATCTGCTAATCAAAGTATTCAGATCAACAAGAAAAAAAATTTTTTAAGTGTCATCTGGTGTAATCTAGTCTTCTCTTGAATTCAGAGAGGATGAATACAGTTCAAGGCATAACTCTCAAGTAAGCTGCAGGCTGTGCACATATAAATTATGAGAAATAAGTATGGTCTACACTGAAAGACAAGAACTTCAACACAGGACAGCAGAGTTCCTCTGCTCCTGGAGTGAATCCTCCATCAGAAGGGACTGAAGGATGTTATACTGGTCATGAAAGTAGCAACATACATTAAGAGCTCCTTAAAACAGGGACAGCATGCTGCCCCTTCTGGCACCTTAAAGACACCTTAGCTTGTCCATACTCTCCTACAACTCCATTGGTTGAAAGCAATTAAAACTGTGTAAGCAATGCAAGTTACCAACTTTTTCAGGAAAAAAAGACTCTTGAATATACAACCTGAACCTCTGCTGAGCTTTTGTGTTGCTCTAACTGAACCAACAGGTACATGGTCAATGCCAAATGATAAATCTCAGTAAAATTAAGAAAAATGGAATGTTCAACTAGATTTGTATCCAACGGATAAAGCTTGTGTTATTTATGTACTTGTGGGGACTGCAGATAAATACTTACAGAAACGTAACACTATCACCTTAGGAACTAACTTACATTTTAAACACAATTTTTGTTTTTAACTTAACGGGTCCTCCCTCAGGCCTATGAAAACCGATGTAAACACTTCCCTGCTTCACGGACCGCCCGAAAGGCTTCCATGCCGTTTCTGTACCCCCACGCCCGCCCCCGCCCTGACGATCTGCCCGTGTTCCCACGAACATGGCATAGCAGGTCAGTGCCGCGGCCGGTCACGGCTCCTGCCAGGCCCCTCCGCCCCGCAGGT
>VZRQ01004342.1:606275-707326 GCA_013397975.1 Machaerirhynchus nigripectus | reverse complement strand
AAATTTAAAAAGTTAAATATATATACATAATGCATAAATACATAAAATTTGAGTTAAAGCACAAAAATAAACATACCTGTAAAATTTTGAACTATTCTAGACATAAATACAAGAAACCTATATTATATTTACATTGATTCAGTATGCATTTTTTACAAAGTTTCGTTTGTTGAGTAGGATTATTTTTAAGTTTAACATGATGAATGTAATTGTCCTTCTTTCACTTAACGAATATGCTATTTCATAGATTGTAACGTGAGATAACGGGTGAACACAAAATCACAGTCAAAAGTCAGTGCCATAAACATTTACACGGATTGCTATAGGCTCCTCCCTGGTGGGTAAAGGTGATACAACGTTTTTGACATACCAAATAAATCAATCTGTGCATTAGGATTAGCTAATGTCTGATGCCTAAGGAAAGGATACAGATAGTGCAACGTTAGCTTAAACCTGCAGCCTTCTTTTCTTCCATAAAATCGTGTCAAGGGAGATTTCTCCAGTTTTACCTTAGAGAAGCATGTTGAGGGATGGATACTAGAGCTCTGAATTTTTTTCCCATATGCAGGCTAAATGACTTTTCTATCCATAACAGGCAATGCTGAGGTTATTTTTCTATAATGTGTGAATATTTAATTATGCCTTGAAAAAACGTTTTTATTGGAAGTTAGTAGAGAAAAGATGGAGAGACATGATACTAGAAGTGTATTTTGAAGAATACTTGTGTAATAGAGATCGTCCTAGTCTTCCGTTTGCTGTGCAGACACATGATGCTTTTTAATTAAAGGATTGCATCACCCCCTGGTTTTTGCCTGTTCTCTAAAAGTCCTCGAATAAGGAATGGGAGTATAGGGCTCAGAATATGAGGGCTGTTTGCTGGTCAGCATTTAAGCTTTTGCTCTCTGAATGACTTTTGGGAATTAGTTTCCAATCATGACTGTAATAATACTACTGTTTAAATAGTTGAGAAATTAAGTTTGTTTCACCTGCAATAGATAAATGTATATCTAACCTATAAGAATGTACAAGCATATTGGCTTAAATGATGATCTTGTAAAACCGTTTTGCTTTTCATTGTTTTTAAGAATCAGAACTGTTCGTATTTAAGTTATTCTTTGGTTGCTTTCAAAGTCTGCATTACAGAATTTAGCCATGCAGGTTTTTTTACATCTGTGTGCAATAAACCCACATGCCAGAGTAAGTAAAAGCAAAATAACAAAGGGGAGGAATATGTGATTAAAATACAAATTCAATTCTCTGGATACTGTATGCAGCTATTTAATTAAGAGATTATCTGGATAACTGAAGAACAGAAATAGCATCTGCTCCAAATTGCATCAATGAATATTAACTTGTGTTAAGAGAGAAGAGTTTAAAAAAAAAGAAAAATAGAAGAGGCAAGAATATGTTCTTGTGTCAGATTGTGGATGAGGAAATCACATGGTTCTCTATAAAAGGCTAACTTTTTCCTCTTATTTATTGCTGAAGAGAATGAGCAGCCTTGTTTAATTTATCTTTGTGTTAAAAATACAGAAAAGAATTCTTAATTAGCAGTCACTGATAGTTTCAGGAGTATTTTATTTGTCATGGTCTCTTTGCATGCTTTGGTCATGTGGCAAGACAGCAAAAAGGAGTTTGTTGAGATCTTCTTCCCTCTCGTTTGTGTACCAACATTTTTTCCTTCCCTTGGCATCACTGCCTTTTCTTTGCAGTTCATATATTAGCAATTGGGAAATTCATGACCCAGCAAAGCCCAATTATACTTCAGAAGAACATTCCTTGGAAAGAGGTACAGCTATGCCTTATCTTTGGGGTAAAACCTTTGGGACAGTTTTGGTGTCCTGGCTGGTGATGAACCTTTGGAAGAACCTCAAAGTTTTCCAATTCAGTGTTTACCTGTGATTCTAGAATAAGAAGAAAAAAAAAAGAAAACTGCTAGTTTAGCAGGAATTTTCAGCCTCTGGATATTGTTCTGATACTGATGGTGTTGAAATGAATTGTAGAAGTCTCTGTGACATGTTTGAAAAGCAGCTCTGAGTGCCTTTAAACTTGCTTCGCTGTTAATGGGTTTTCAGAGGATTGAGCTTGTTTCAGTGTGCCTGCATGAGTACAGCGGTACAAGAGTACTTTAGACAAGGGAAAGAAATGATAGTCTGAATCTCCTTACACTCTCACGGCTGCATCTGGACTAGTTTCTGTATTTCAGTCAGCTGTTGAAAACCCCAAGGGCTGTAAATAGCAGTGATTCAGTGATGTTCTTTCAAATACCTGATTCTCATTATAATTTTTTATGGACAAAGCAGAGATGGGCCTGGCATTGTGTGGGTGGAAAATCCATATGGGCTGAACAGGATTTTTTAAACCAATTGCTTGGTAGTATCACATCTCCCTGATCTATTGTTTCTTCTTATTCAGTTTGTTTCCTTAAAAGATCTGTCTAGGTTGGCTAATGAATAGTCTCATTCATTTAGTTACAGTCCTTTTTTATACTTCTTGCCGGGTAAGCAAAATGAATTGAGAAGCAGCAAAAAGGCAACAAAAGGAGGTACCAGATATATGAATTCTTGCTTGTTTTACCCATTCCTACTAACCTGTTTGTCCATTTCCATACCAATCAGGGCACTGGTGACATCCTCTGGAGATGATTCTGGCTGCCTTCAGCTAAGCCGGGAGCTCTTAAATATCTTCCAGTTTGTCGGCTTTCCCTCAGGAAAAGGGATTATCGATTCCCGATTTCTATAAATTTTCTAACTTAGTATGCAGCACTGACAATTTGCTTTTAAATTTGCTTTTAAATTTGCTTTTTACATTTGGACTTTTTCTGTTCCTGGTCGTTCATTCTTTTGCCTTGTACTTCTAATGGTGTCTTCTTCATGGACGCCTCACCTACACCTTGCGTCTTCAGGCTGCCTACATTTCTGAGGAGGGATCTGGAGGAACAGGTGAAGAAGTGCTCACATTGCACAGTCTTTTTTATGTTTGAGAGGTCCCATAGACCAAAATGGGGTATTACAGGATTTGTGTGTATTTGCATATAGTTTAAGCAGTAGTTTAGGTTGTGCTGGAACATAGTGGGCATCAAACCAAATATCTCAGTGTGCCTCGGTGGCTTCCAAAATCCTTTTTCTTTGTAGCTGATTTTTCGTCAGAGTTCTTTATTTTAAAGAACTTTTTGGACTTAGTTCACACCAAAACTTATGTAGCAGAGGTGTCTGGCACTTTTAATTTTGTTTCTATCAAAGCTGAACTTATATCAACTATATATCATCTATGTGTATAATACATGACTATATTACATTCTTCTTAAGTCTTTCTGATACCATTTTACCTATTCTGGTGCTTACAGTCATGGACTTGCAGGGGAAGGGAGATTCTTGGTATGCATGTCCACCAGCCTGCCTGCCTGGTTAACTTTCTGTGCAGCACAAGGGACATTGAGCCCATCGTGTTCCTTGTGGGATGATGGAATGCTTCTTTCCAAAAGGGAAAGACATTGGGCAGTAAATTCTGATACATCTGAAGTGTAGCAACAAGGTTAGATTCGAGATCAATTTCTCTGAAAGGAGGAAAGGCTGAGCCTCAGCAGTAAGACACACTAATAACAGATATTTTGTATTACTATACTAATAGTTATTAGGTCATAATGATCTGGCACAAATTTATAACTGTGTCATTTTACTGGTGAAGTTTTGTAGAACTGGTGAACATCTACTTCTGGAGTTCACTGCCTGTATCAGAATTCAGGGGTGAAAATGCGTTTGCTTTGTTTTCAACTTCCTGTTTTTCCTAATTTCTCAATTTTGGCCTAAAATATGACTGAAATGGTAATGTGGGTACTTAAAATAATTGCTAGGAGGGGTGGGTAGCTGGCAGCTGGGACCAGCTTTCGGGGGAGCATTGCTTTCCTCCTCCTGCTCATGATCTGCCAGCCCTTCCCCTCAGGAAGCAGTGCTGTGGGTCCTCAGGGGAATAGAGGAGTGCCCTTTGGCTTTGTATGTTCTTGATCTGTTCCTTAGTTAAACCAGTGCTATTCCTTGCACCCTCTGTAACCAGTGAATATCTGGGTAAGGATATATGGGTAACCAGTGAATACATGGGGAAGATAGCACTTAACACCTTGGATTTTAAGTAGTGGGGAATATAATTAAAATATACTTACTTTGGAAATAATATTTTTATTTCTTTCTTTATTTATATATATAATTTTATTTCATCTACACAGTTCTGACCTGGAATCTGAAGTATGATCTTTCAGCTGTGTCAGGACATGTCTTTCAGTTGTTTTGCTGTTAAGTAGTGCTCAGCATTTCCTTCTGCCAGACTTTGCTAGACTTATATACTATTTTTCTCCAATTTAATTTCTCTTGCAAGTATTTCTTTAGCTCACCAAAAAAATCCCACTACTTCTTTTCTTTTGAAGTTGTGATTTTGGCTTTCAGATTTTAAGCTTCATGCAGCAAATTGAGCTGCTACATCCCCTCTGGCCAGAACTGACTTCTGCAGCTGCGATCTTTGCTTTTCTCTGGTACTGAGCCATCCTGCAAAAGGTGTACCCTGTAGTAACTGTCTGTCTTCAGACTCACTCTCAGCTGGTACCCCTCTGATGCTTAGATAGACATACTGTATCTGTCCTCACTCTGCTTTGTGGTGGGGTCAGGCAGAGTTTGGATGACTTACTCAGTGTTTCACAAAAGCACATCACTGAATTGCTGGGATACCTCGTCCAACCTGAATAACCAAACTGCCATCAAAAAAAAAGATGTTAAAAAACAAAGTCATGCTGTAGGGTACTCAGCATTTAGGAGACCATTGCAATAAACCTCTGGAGCAGATTAAATTTTCTTTTTCCTTATAAACATAATTTAACACCTTATTGAAAAGAAACAAATGGGACTGAGTCCATGGAGAATGCCAGTATTTTTCTTACCTTATTAGTCAATACCTGCAAACTGCCAGATTTGAGGTTTCCATTTCTTTCACCATAATTTGGTGTATATTTTATTTTACCTTATTCTTACGGATTAAAAAGTAGTGAAGAGAACAGTTCACTGTAAAATTACTGGTTGCTTTTACTTCCTAGTATCTTGTTGGGTTTTCCACAGCCATTATTTGAGAAGGGTCTTCCACGTTGTTTTGAGCACTTGAGAACCGTGCACAGGGGCTGTCCTGGGTGCATTACGTGCACCACATTGGTTTAGGAACAAAGCCCTCTCAAACGAAACTTGAGCTCTTGGTTTTGTGTGGTGGGAACATAAGTGTTTAATGAACCTCACAAGGTTCATGTCTGAACCACGGAGGAGGTGGGATATTGTCATCGCTCTGGTGGCCTGCATTAAGGTTCTTACACATTAACAACAGGGCTTGGAGGTGGTAGACCAAAGATTTATTTTGTTGTAGCTGGCAGTGGCAAACTTTTATGCTACTAGGAGGACAGCAGTTTGAGGTACCTTCCATAAAGGAGGGTTAACATGGATTTGATTATCT
Source organism: Machaerirhynchus nigripectus (assembly GCA_013397975.1). Classification (NCBI taxonomy): domain Eukaryota; kingdom Metazoa; phylum Chordata; class Aves; order Passeriformes; family Dicruridae; genus Machaerirhynchus; species Machaerirhynchus nigripectus. The sequence goes on along the minus strand of VZRQ01004342.1, from coordinate 701,842 downwards.
TGCATTGCACACAGAGGGATTTTCATCTAGATGGTTATCATGTAGCAGTAGTCTCTTGCTGACTAATTTCTGGTTCCCTATGTAAGTCCCCTGATAATTAGGCATTTTTGAAAGGCAAAACAACAACCTTTACCTTGTTCTTACTAGTCTGGTAAGTGGAAGGATTTTTTATCCTCATCTGTTTTAGCAGAAATCAATATAAGCTGTAAGACAGTTAAAGTTTTGGTAGAACAAAGAAAAAGCTTGAGTATGATGAACCACTCTTGTATCTAAAACGCATTTTGTGTACAGTTAAGGGAACCCATTTTGTGCATCTGGTTTTCAAGCACCTTCCCCGGAAAAAAACTCAAAAGAGCCTGCTGGGTTAATAAAATACAAATTCTTTCCTAAACAGAGACATGATGGCTTCTGCATAAATTTGCCTCTTCTTAGCTAGAAGTCATAACATTAAGACACAACAATTACAGTTTGTATTTTTATTGTTTCTTTTTTATTGAGCTACATTATGACATTTATCAGAAATAAAATTAAGCTTAGGGCATGGAAGATGGGGTAAGTTCGAAAGTTTGAATTTAAGACACATTTTGACAGTTACCCTTTTTGGCAAGTCAGGCTTTTAACCTAAAGGTAAGTAAAGTAGGATTAATTTAATACTGCTTTTATGAGGCCTGCCTGATCAGATAAAATAATTTTTAAAACTTGAGTTGAAGCAATGTCTTGTACCTTTCAGGGTAAATAGGCAATAACATGCATGATATGTCCAAGTTGCTTTTAATTTGAAGAAATGTCAGACAGTTTTCAGTTAGCTGTCATAAGATTACCAGTTCTCAGTATCATTTTCTGTGACAATCACCTCCTGTTGATATTCTGTATGCTACCAAAACCATTTAGCCATTTGGATTAAATTGTCATTTGGAAAGTTAAGTAAAATGATAAATGCTCTATATTGTCCAGTGTTGCAGTTTCAATTTAAAGCTTGAGTGCCTTTTTCTCCTCCAGTATTTTCTGCTCTCCTTTTTTATTGTAATTCTGTGCTTCTTGCAGTGGAAATGGTGCTCATGCTTCTACAGATTTTTGAACTCTGAAGAGGCAAGATTTTCCTTTTTTTTTTGGGGGGGGGCGGAAGGGTGGAGGGAATCCATCATGTATTTGCACAATCCTTCTGCCAACACTTTGTTATTTGGTCCTGACCCAGGAGGGTTACCTGCATGGCCCATGTGTGGCTCTTAGGCTCAGCTTTCACACCTGAGGGTGGATGGACTCCTGTGCTCAACCTGCAGTGCCTTCATGCAGCTGCCTTATGTCTGAGGCTGATGCAGTTGGTCATGAGCAATGTACATGTTTGGATAATTCTTTACCTTCTGGCATGCACTTTTATTCTTTTATTGGTTTACTCTTGAATAATCTGTGAAAACATTTCTTGCCTTCAAGACTCAAATGGTTGATAGCATCCTTTTGAACACTTTACTGCAAGGAATTTAAAGCTAAAACTTTATCTGATTATAGACAATACTGTGTTTGTGGTTGTTTAGTTTACCAGTACAATAGAAAAGGCTTTTAAAAATTGTGGTTTCATGCTATTTTCCAATTATTTTATTTGCAAGGAAAAGGTGCTCTTTTGTTAAGATTTTTTTTTTTTTTTTTAGAATCTTAGAGTGTTTAATCAGTAACCAGAAGGTTAAAATTAAAGTTTGCAAGATTGAAGTTTTACCAGCTTGGCTGTTTTGATGTCCAACTGTATGTTTGTTTTCCCACACCACTTGTATCTAACTAACTCCCTCATCCAAGACAGTGGTTTTATTTACCATTGCTTTTTTTGAGGGTAAAAAGCAGCCAGGAGTTACATATACTTAGTACCAATTGTCTGTCCTGCAGTTTTTCAGTGAATGTTAACATTATCATGTATATTTTTCTTGACCTAGTACTAGCTTTTTGTTAGTAATACTGAAGAGGGATTTGCAAGGACTGTTTTGAATTGTTTTCTGTTTTTCCTTAAGTTTGATCTACAGTGGGTTGATTAAGAACAATAGTCATGCCCAAGAAAAGAAGCCTTTCAGTATTGATGGGTATTCTTGAAACCGTAACTATAAAATACTATTTTAGAAGATATGCTTCTAAAAAACTTGGGTGTGTACTTTTTTTTTTTTTTTTTTTTTTTTACTTAGGGATTCATAAAAATAGCTAAGGTTTTATGTGTAAATATATTCCAGAAAAGTTTTGTAAGATTAGTTTGCTGTCTTCCTCTAGTTGTTCATTCACAGCTCTTATTTTAGGCAAGAGTCACAGCCTTGCCATTTTCCTTAGACAATGAACACTAGCTGACTTTAAAATATTTAAATGTCAGGATTTTATAGAGATATTGGTTATTTTCTCTTCATTCATTATACTTGAATGGGGTACCCATTAAAATCATGCTAAGCTAACTGAAAGGCTTACTGTATTGGCTTTGTAGCCTGTCATACAGAGATTACATCCATTTTAATCTGTTATCTGGAGTATGTCCAGCTTCCGCTAAGTGGTGTCTGTTTCACTTTTAAAAGAAGTGTGCAGCTGTTTGTAGCCAAAATACAGTTACTGTGAGTGACAGCGATACCAGCTGCGTGCTGCACACTTCAGCTGCTGGAGTAGCTGAACTCAGAGATGCCTCTGCCCTGTTCCCTGCGTTGACACAACATACAGAGAGGTTCTTCTGTAGCTTTTGTACTTCTGTGTCATGGCACAGGATAAGCAGCACTTTCCCTCCTCTGAGCAAATCTGGACAGAAGGCTACGCCCCATATTTCAGTTTCCCTCACAAAGGTGAAATGTTTGTCTCGAGCGTCACTTTTTTATCTGAAGCAGGTCAAGAAGTTGCATCTGGAAAACAGAAAGCTCAGAGGGCTCAAGTCAGCTCTAAAGGTCTGGGAGTTTGCCAGCTTCCACAGCTATCTCCGCTCCTGGCATGTGGCAGGAACAGCATTGAGCTCATATTTAATGCCATGTCTGTCTTTGTATCCAAAACCAGAGGTCTATGGACGTGGTGCCCTACCTGCCACTCTGCCCAAGTGCAGTATGCAGGGACTATTCAAGGACATGCACAGAGAGATGTTTGATCAATCCCAGATCAGTAAAGCAAGGTGTTCCTGTGGGGAAAAAATAGACCAAAACTCTTAAAAAAAACCCCCAATCCCAAAATGCACATGCCTAAGTGCATCTTCCCAATTTCCCACAGCACTGGGTGTTACACTTTGCATTTGGTTCTCCAGAATTTCAAATCCATCACAGATTTGTGTATACAAAACATCTGTAATAAATTTGAATTTATGCAGTAAATTTGGGCACAAAGAGTAGAATTGTGTAAACTCTTCAGGTGAGCAAAATTCACTGTAGTTTCTCTGCTCATTTAATTTTTCCACAGTATGCAGGGTAGAGTGAAAACCAGTTGTAATAGAGACTCCCCTTGGGGTTGATGAAGTTAATTTTGCTGTTGTTATCAAGGGGGTACTATCTTTGTGCCTGATGTCATAGCAAATGTTGAAATTGAAAAATGTCGAAAAATACTGTTGAATTGAGTCACTTTAAATGTATTTATCTTGAATTCCCACTTTGTGGCATTATTACTGTAGTCTCATCCCAAGCTAGCATTATTCGTTAATACCAGCTTATCCCCGTGATCCGTCTTTCTCTTTGTCTATTTGTTTGGATATACTTTGTGTGCACATTTGTAACCTTCTGTTTCTTGCTGCATTAATACCATATTTTAAATTGCACTTAGAGCTGGTGTGTTTGAACCAGTTATGCTGTCAGACCTGGGAACGCCTGTTCTTGGCTTGTGTTAGAGTCTGTTACCCCACGTACCATATTAGGAGGCATTAGGAAGGCTAAATTCCTCTGGAAATACAGACCGTCTCGTTTTTGAAGCATTGGTGTGATTAACTGTAATGCAATACACTTGGTATGAATGCTTAATGGATAAACATTCTTTTGCTTACTCTAGGCAGTTTTACATCTTACTAGGATGCAATTCATTGTACTAAACAGTGCGAATGTGAAACTATCATTAGAAAAAATGCAATCAGCCAAAATGAATTCTGCCTGCAGGTGCAATTAAGGAATTGGTAAGTCTACAATAGGAAGTAATTGAGCCGTGGTCTGGCACTGAGAACGTGGCATTGCACTTTCCATTTGAAAGATGTTTACAAAATACAGCAAACCTTTTGCTGTATTACAGAAGCTTTTCCATTAATCCTCTTACACTCTGCCTGTTTGTCCATTTTTATATACAAGCAATGGCATTAACAGGCTACACGGCTGCAACACTCCTACCAAATTAATGCAACACCCATGCAACACAAACGGGTCTCTTTTATATCACTGCATGGTGATGTTAATGTGAATGTAGCAATAGTCTACTAAAGGCTTTAGATTCCAGAGGATCATAAGCATTTTTTTTTTACTGTAGAAGAATAGCTGCTTGTACTGGAAATGAAATAGATACCCTCTGTAACATGTGCCATCTGAAATTGTGGAAACATGTTTACCCTGTAAAGAAGACTGTTTGAATGTCTAATACTGAATGTCATACTTAGCTATTCACCTCATAAGCCGTGTACTTATGTAATGAATAGTATATATGCAAAGAAGAGTTTATTACATCTCATGAGTTTTTCTTAATAGAACATAAGGGAATTTCCCACACTCATCTTAAGACTGTAAGCACTAAATTTAGTAATCACATATCAGTTAAAGAATTCATTAAGAACTTCTCATAAAAAAAAATTTCAAACATCTCTTAATTTGAGATTTTTCTAAGAACTTAATTATTGTGAAAAGTGATGGTGGGACAACTTTACAGATTGAGAAAGGCTCCTGCTGTGGACTGGCGTGGAAGTACATTTGCTTTTTGTGCCTTGGTCTGAGGCATCTTGTCTGGTTTCTGTCACTGGAGATCCTTCTCCCTCGCCCACGCAGCCTTTGCTGTGTCTGCAGGAGTATTAGTAAGGTGGACAATTAGTATTAAAGGCTGTAGCTCCTAGGAATGAGGCAAGGTATGTGAGTCAAAAAATACCTTTGGGAAAGTTGCAAGTTTGCACCCTTAAAAAGCCCCATAGGATTTGTATTGATGATGTAATACTGAGAAAATCAGACACCAGGTCAGACTGTATCCATTTAGCTCTTTTCTTCCACCTCTGCTTTTTTCTCTCCTTTAAGTAAAGACAAAGGTAGCAGTGTGTACTATTTATAGTACATTAATTTTTTTAAATATAAATGTATATAAGAGAATTGTAATGATTTTTGTTCAGTTTATAAAATATTACAATTTCACAATAAAACTCAGGTTGGATGAATTATCTCTGTATGGTTTACTCAGCAAATGTTCTAAATTAATGCCTGTGATTCCTTTTTTGTCTCCTTCTTTTCCTTTGAATTATTTTCTAAGTTGTAGCATCTGTAAATGAATAAAAGGAATTGCTTATGAAATTTTTTTTGTAGAGTCATTTTTAGTGAATATGCAGGTTACACAATTTGTCCCTGCTGAGATTTATTTTAAACAGAATGTTTTATGCATAGTCAGTATTTTGTTTCAAATGTTTGCTTCTGAGAACATTTGTAGCATTTTTACTCTGTATTTAGACCTCTTGACTTGTAGGCTGAGGGAGAGTGAGATTGCTGGGAGAAGAAACACTGATTTGTTGATTCATGGTGACTTTGCTACTGTATGGCAGTCTGTACTAATTGGTACCAGAAGCAGCATTTACTCTTGGCTAGCTCATGTGTCACACTTAAGGGCAGAAGAAAAATAGCACCATCAGTTCGGATGTAGATTGGCAGCAATGCAAGGATCTGGAAGAAATACTGAAGCAGATTCAGGAATAAATGGCTAGGGACAGAAAGTGGAACTTTGCTTCATGCTCTCCTATCTGTTTAAATTTGTTTGGACACCAGAGTCCAGATTTGAACCTGTACTGTATTATAATTAATTTGTCAAACTCTGCTCACTTCAAACATTCTCCTTTGCATGCTTATTTCACTGCTCAAAGATACAATGAATTCTTCAGCATGCTAGTTGTTACCTTGGCAATAGAAGGAATTGCTGAAAGAGTGATAAAATGTATCTGCTGTCATATTGGAAATTCATGTTCTTAAATATTCTTGTCCATATTTTCATAGCTTTTTCGTATAACATGGCTTTTGGAGTGCTTTTATTGCAACTGCTTCTTTTTTTCTGCGGATGGAGACACTCTCAAGGTGTAGGCAAATGTTTTACTTTTCCCTGAAGCAGGAAAAGTCAGCTAAAGACATTCAGGTTTCCAGGTCAGTACCACCCTGCTTTAAATAGTAAGGTGTTAAATTGCTGTACCCGCATCTCTAATCTCTCCAGGATCAGTGAAAGACTGGCAGGAGGGACTTTCTGAGGAACCCTGAGCTTTATGGGAATGTAGGATGGTGGGGCTTGTCTCCTGGCTCTTTTCCCTGCAATTGTCAAGCTACTGTACTGAAAAACACAAAGCTTTTTTTCTTCATGATTTTTATGCTCTCTATCAAAATAGTAGGTAACTGACCAAAAGTAGACAGTAACAGTTGCAAAGTACATTCATGTCAGTAATTTACAGTAATGCAAAGTAGAGTTAAAGAAAAAAGGCGAGGTCAGGCAAAGGGATGACTTACATACAACGTGTACCTGTGAAGTACACAACACTTAAAAATTTACCTTGGGATTCTTACAGGATCAGTACGACTCAGGGAAGCCACCTCACTAGTCATTTGTACCTCTCATTACACTGTTGCATCCAAGCTGCTGCATTAGAAAAACCAACCCACTGGCAGGGAAGATTTAGACCCAGGGATGCAAAACTTATCAAAGATAATTCAGTGAAAGTTGTTTAGCCTGTACCATTAATATAAAACAGGACAGTATTGCAATGTCCCATTTTTATTAATGGGTATGACAAAAAAAAGTGAGAAGAAAGAAAAACCTCTTGGTATTGTAACTCGTCACTTGTACTTAATGAAAACAGATGTTTTAAAAATTTCACATGGAAAGTGAGCCAAGTAGAAGGAAGGGGGGAGATGATCCATGTGTAGTACCACCTAGGCAATTTTGGTTCCATGTTTTGGCCCAAAGCTGCAGTGTATAAAATTTAAGATACTAATTTTAGTGAAAGAAGCCTAACAGAGGAATCTGCCTGGTTCTTTAACTACTTACACCATGAAGCAAACACACCCTCATGTCACAGGCCTAATGAATGCATGTGGTTAGCCCATGCATTTTAATTCTTGTGTCCCACCAGGAAATGCCACTGTGGCATGGTTTGGGTTTAGGAGGACATGCTGTAGTGGACAGAGATGTATGGATCCAAACTGAGATGTGCTGGCACTGCTGCAGGATAGTGCCACTGCAGTTTTCTACTAGAAATGGTCTTCATGATGTTCCAACAGGTAGAAAATCGATAACTTGTGCCAGTTGTCTAAAACAAGAGTAGATAGAGACAATGTTTTCCAGTTCGCTTCAACAAATTGAACAGTTTGTCTGTGTGTCGCTGCAGCTGCTCCTGGCTTGTCATATGTCTGGAGAGGTCTCTCTGGAATGGAGACATCTAGGGCCCAGATACTTTTAGATTTTAGAAGAATGAATCTGCTGTGCAGGTCTCTTTGCCAGAGTTTCAGGACATTTAAAACAGATCTTTCTCCTGCAGAGCTTTCTGAGGGGAAACCCCAGGCACGGATTTGATGTTAGACATTCAGTTTCTTTCAGTATTGCTGATGTCTAATTCCCATCTGTGTCTCATTCCTGCAATTGCTTCTTGGGAAGATTTGTCTCCTGGATGCTTCCGTGCTGAAGCGTTAGTGACGGCTGATGCCCACTCAGGCTTTAGGGGAGCATGAAGCCAGGAAAGCTGGAGGAAGCCTCCTCACCGACTCACTGCCTTTGACTGTGACAAAGCAACCACTTTGCAGAGAAAAAACTCTTTAAAAAAATAGTCGCCAGTGTCAGACATTGCCAGAGCTTCCTCTCCTCCCTGAAGCTATGCTGTGAAAAGATTTTAAAGCAAAAGGTAATGGTAAAATTGTGATTTCTTTTCCTCATTTGGCTTCTTCAGCACAGCCAGAGAGGTTATCCTCAGTGCTTCATAATCCCTTTCAGATTGAATCTCTCCCCCCTGGTCCTGTCATTACATGCTCTTGTAAATAGTCTCTCTCCCATCTTTCTCATAGGCTACCTTGAGATGTTGGAGGTCACAGCTAGGTCACCCCTAAGCCTTCCCTTTTCCCTTGGCTGAACAATCCCAATTCTCTAAGGCTTACATCAGATAAGACAATTTTTATGTTGCACAGTTTATTGCGTGCAACACTAATAATGTGGTTTATGGAGCATCAAGCTGGTTAGCCCATGGGGAGGATAGCCCATGTGATTCTTTAGAGTTATCGCCATTCTGACTTGCTTAAAAGAATAAAAAAAACCCCCGTGTCACTACCAACTGGTTACTGTTAGCTAAATTCTGTAAATTATTATGTAGGGTTTTTTCTGAATGAGTCAGCAACATACTTTTATAGTTAGTGACATGTCTTCTCTAGCTTGTGCTTTACCAAAGAGAAGCAAATGGTCGTGTGTGCCTATGTATGATTTCCCTGGGGATGCCACCCAGGGTGCCTAACAATTATACCTACTTCTTTGACATTACAGTTTGTTACTATATTGGTGCTGGGTGAATCACTGATGACCGCTTTTTCTGTCACTTTAGAGAACACAGAAGTACGTTCTGTTAACAGCAGTTCTTCAGCATTTGTTTCAACATGTCACCACTGTTGGCTTTTTGTTTCTACAAGTGCTGTTGTAAATCCTAGAAAATGTCACAAGTGGATTCTATGGAAACTTTTCTTTTCCTAAATACTTGTAGTGGTAAAATCAGAGATTAAGATATTATACTGTATTTTCATGAAAAAGAGCTTGCTTTAAATAATGGCTTATGACGTGACTATGGGGGGTGGTCCTGTACAGGGCCCAGAGCTGGACTTGATGACCCTTGTGGGTCCCTTCCAACTCAGCATATTCTGTGATTGTGACTTTACTGTACTGGGTACTTGGCCAGAGTGGCAGTAGAACCAGATCTGTCAAATGACGGGGAATGGGAGAATTCCCATGAGTGTGAAATCCCACGCACACTCTGGGAAACACAACAGCAACAGACGTGGTGAAATGGTTCTACTTAAATCAAGTTAACCATACTTTGAGGAAGAAGTTATAAATGTTTATCTTATTTTTAGTGCAGTAAAATCTTGAGTGACAGTTCTCATGACTGTACTGAGCAAGCAGTTCATTACTCTTGTGGATAGACTGTTTCACAAAGAAAAAAAATTTCCAAGCACAAATTTTCTTTTCTTCAGTTTAACACCTAGAGATTCATTTAACAGACTCTGTAAACCATGAAATGTGATTGTACAAAATGAGATAAATGACATTCCAGAATATCCTTCTTCTTCTTCCCCTAGTCAGGGGGAGACAACTGCCTTGTTGAAGGCAGTGGGCAAAATTATATGACCAGTGGACAAAAGACAGTGAATTGATGCCAGGTAGGAAACAGAGAGCTTTATACAATCAGTGATCTACAATCTCAGAGTGAATGCTTAGGTGAGGTACTAGGTAAGAGTGGTGTGATGTATTTGGAGACATGACGATAACTTTTCATGACCAACAGTATCTTTAGTTCCCTTTTAGTGGGGTCATCAAAATATTCCAAAACAATGAGCGCAGTCCAAGAAGCCGTCTCTTCTGTCTAATCGGATTCAAGAAAGATGATCCCAAACCCGAATTCAGTATGTAATTTGATGCTTTCAAAGAAAATTATCCTGAAGCATGTCCAGTAATTTTGCAACAAATCTAAAACTGCTTGCACAGTATTCTCATGCCATTCATTGAACACAAGGAAAAGAATGGTGCCAATTAACATGATGAAAAGAAATCCAGAAATAAATATACTCATTTTGTGACATAGTTTTCCCCTATACCTCTCTCTCAGCTGTTCCTTGTCTCCAGCAAGTAGTATCTCCCTTTACCTTGATGCAATTCATCTCTATTCACATTTGAGGTGTGGGTCTCTCTCATCATGTTAATAAATGAGATGATTCGAGCTAAATTCACAGCTGTTGTTTTTAACCTGTACTTGCTTGCATGCCTGCTGCATTTCAAAGCTAAATGTTTGTGGTCAAACCTTAGCTCAGTAATGTTTTAGTTGTGTCTCACTCTATTGATTGATCCTTATTTTGGTTGATGTCAGCGTGAATGAGGTTGGGCTTGAACATGGAACCCTTAGTGGGTAGAGTGGGTAAAAACTGCTGCCTTTGACAGCAAACCACAGAGGACGGAAGCTTCCAGGGAGGTTGTACCACTTTTTCATTGCTTTTGAGAAGGCTCCTCAGCTGGTTTTGTCTGTTCTTTGGTTAGGCTAGAAATGGTGGCCTCAAATTGTATCTCTCCTTATTACTTGCTTCTGCATCAGTGTTTTTTCTCCAGTCTTACAGATACTAAAGCAGCATAAAAAGTTCAGCAGCATTGGACAGCATTTAGTATGTGTCTTATTTTAGTTAGGCTTCGTATGTATTTACGTAGGCTTTCTAGGAGCATATTTTAGTTAAAGCAGCCTTTTTCTTGCATCATAATGACTAGAAATCGATGTGAGATAGGTTTTTGAATTCTTGTAAACATTTATCATCTCAGTCTTCTTGAAAGAAGACATTAATTGTTTCTCATTGATGTGAAATACAAGAGTTAAAATTCCCACTGAGTGATTACTGTCTTTTCTGTTTCAACCACTACTTTGTATAAAGCTGGAAGGGCTTTTTGGTAGCTTTGTGGTAGCCATAACGTAGTTAATGGACTTATAATAACATTTAGAAGTATTTTTGTATTTCAACTTTAATATATTTGCTATTTAAAAGAAATTAAATGTGTACTAACAGCTTTTCAGGCAGGTGAAACTTCAGGTGGCAATGACCCAGCTGCTGTCACTGCACTGGGCAGCCAGCTGGCATGTGTGCTCCGTCCAGGGACATCATGACAGAGCCTCCAAGCAGGGCTGTAAAAGAGCAGGCTTCTGGAGACCTTCAGATTATTTGTGTAGCTATGTAGCAGGGTGCAGTGTTTTGTGTTGTAAGAGGAACTATGATAAAGAAAAACATGGCTATGCAATGGTGTCTTCTGTAGGCTGTCTGTAAAAGGAAGAGGAAATGTGGAAAATTGTTTTCCTTTATTTGAAGTGATGAATATGGTATATCCATGGGATTGAAGCTCAGCAAAATTATTACCACTAATAATAACGCGTATTCTTTCCTTACTGCCAAGTGCAGGCAGTTAAATAAATTAGGCTGGCAAACTCTGATCTCTAAAATATGAAAATATGCTTTTCCTGACTAATGTTTCTGAAGGTCTGAATAATCACTGATTAAAGGCCATGCTGAAAGTATGATAGTAAGTAGCATAAATAATAATAATAATTATTATCATTATATCCATTACATCTAATGATGTAAATGTAGATTAGTAATCTTCAGGTCTAGCTTTGTTTAGATGAATGTGAACTGGACCTTCATAAGGACTGAAGACTTGATACAGAAACACTATGCAGATTACAATTTCAATGTATTTGACTCTGTTAATGTTTATTAATAGTGCATTTTTATGAGTTAAAATAGGTACTTCAAATATTTATATGCATAGATCAACACAGACATTAAAGATCACCTTTCAAATGTATAATCAAAAACGATAAAAACTTGCACTCAGTTGACTTTTGCAACCATAGTTTTGCTTCCTGGAATGAAAAAGCACAAATTTAAAAACCTGTAGTTCAAATGAACAGGAGAAATTTGTCTTTTAAAAGCTTTTTCAAACTTTGCAATATCACAGGACAAAAGCAGTAGGTAATTTAATAATTTGGAAGGCTTTTTGGAGTAGGTAGCTAAATGATTTTTGATCTGTTTCCACAGGTTTACAATACATATTCTAATGAAGAATATGACAGGAGAAATGATGAAGTTGACCCAGTGGCTGCATCAGCTGAATATGAACTTGAGAAGCGTGTGGAAAAGCTGGAGCTCTTCCCAGTTGAACTAGAAAAAGGTATGGTGTCTGTCTCCCATTTCCACTTCCTGAGAAACTGACCTACAAGTTCGAGGAAGTCTACACATGCCTACAGAGCCTATCTTGAATTTCCATGAATCTGTTGTAGTCACCTTGGCTTTTTGGATTTCAGGGATTGTTCAGTGAGGAATTAAAGAAGCAGCCCAGAGACAGGCATTTTTTACCTTCTTAAGAGAATTGTTTTGTGACACTCCATTAACATGATTTCACACAGTGTTTGATGTGATATGTTCATTCTTCACTGGAGGAGTAAAAATCTTGACTGTTGTTCTAAGTTCCTCATAAGGCTGCAGATGATATGTTTTGTGTGTAATTAAAATGGTAGTCAAGTCATTTTTTTTAAAGGAAGCAAAATAATATTAGTGTTATTGACACAGAAAGCCAAGAGGAACCAAAGCATAAATGTTGACCCACCAAGTAACTGCTCAGATCAAATGTAAGAAGTTTCTGCTTTCTCTTGCCTTTTTCACAGATGAAGATGGACTTGGCATAAGCATTATTGGAATGGGAGTTGGAGCCGATGCAGGCCTTGAAAAACTGGGAATATTTGTCAAAACAGTAACAGAGGGTGGGACAGCAGAAAGAGATGGCAGGTAAACTAGACTTTGTATTTGGAAATTTGCTCAGCAATAGTTGCTATAAATTGTGATTTTCGTAGGAAATAGTTGTTTGCTTAATGTATGTCATGGTAATCCAAGCTGTACATTTTGGAGACTCCATTGGTGAGGTCCAAATACCTGATGTGGTTATGAGAAGATACTAAATTGGTATTATGAGTTTAAACTGCTTAAGAAGAACAAATTTGCCAAAGGTATGTGTTTGTGACTACTGAGAACCCAGATGCTTTAGCATGAGTAAAGATGGTGATTCCGAACTCTGTGTCACTTTTTAAGGTAGTTTAGATTCTAAAGGTGTTGAGCTCCCTCCTGTTTTATTGGCTTCAAGCCAGCTTTGGATAGGCAATACTTAAGAAAAAGACTTCTGTTCAAAGTTTGATTATTTGATCTCTCTACGTTTGATGTGCTTACAAAGAGTTCTTAACAGGCTGGATTGATGGGCTGAGGATAACTGCATGAGGTTCTATAAAGCAAAGTGCCAGGTCCTGCACTTGGGTCACAACAACCCCAGGCAGCACTACAGGCTGGGGGAGGAGCAGCTTGAGAGCTGCTCAGCAGAAAAGGACTTGGGGTGCTGGTTGACAGGCAGCTGGATATCAGCCAGTGTGTGCCCAGGTAGCCAAGAAAGCCAAAGGCATCCTGGCCTGTACCAGCAATAGTGTTGTTCAGCAGGACCAGGGCAGTGATTGTCCCCCCTGTACTCGCCACTGGTGAGGCCATGCCTCAAGTGCTGTGTCCTGTTCTGGGCCTTTCACTACAAGAAAGATACTGGGGTGCTGGAGTGTGTCCAGAGAAGGGAAATAAAGCTGGTGAAGGGTCTGGAGCACAAGTCTTACAAGGAGCAGCTGAGGGAGCTGGAGGTATTTAACCTGAAAAGGAGGCTGAGGGAAGATTTTATCACTCTCCACTACCACCTGAAAGGAAGTTGTAGTCAGGTGGGAGTCGGTCTCGTCTGACATGTCTCAAGTGAAAGGATGAGAAGAAATGGCCTTAAGTTCTGTCAGGTGAGGTTCAGATTTGATATTAGAACTTTTTTGTCACTGAAAGAGTGAAAGACATGGGAATAAGTTGCCCAGAAAGGTAGTGGAGTCACTGCCCCTGGAAGTTTTGAAGAGACATCTGGATGTGGCACTTGGGTTGTGGTTTAGGAGTGACTGAGCTGCTACGTTGATGGCTGAACTGGATGATCTTGAAGATCTTTTCCAACCTTGATGGTTCTGCGATTAGGGAAATAATTAGCGAATCTGAATGTTTAAACTTTTACTAAATACACTCCTTTCAAGTTTACTAGCACAGACTGTTAGTTTACATTTCTTACTTTGGATAGTCTTCTGTTCCAGAGTTCAGCTTTCCCACCTACAGCACTGAAAGTACATTAATTAATCTGAGTAGGAAGGTCTTCCTACCATACGTCTTGCCAACTAAAGAGGATTGGTGTGTGTAGTCTTATACAATGCTCATATAAAACCTGCTTGCTTCTAGAATTGCTTATTTGGTATGTGCAGGCTAAATAACTCCTTTTGAACATAAAATATTTCCTGTCATATGGGGCGCCGTTATCTGTGTATTACACAACACTGGCCAATCTGTGTATTGTNACCTACAGCACTGAAAGTACATTAATTAATTAGTAGGAAGGTCTTCCTACCATACATCTTGCCAACTAAAGAGGATTGGTGTGTGTAGTCTTATACAATGCTCATATAAAACCTGCTTGCTTCTAGAATTGCTTATTTGGTATGTGCAGGCTAAATAACTCCTTTTGAACATAAAATATTTCCTATCATATGGGGCACAATATCTGCCACAATCAAGCCAACCTCTTCTCATTAGGAGATAGAAAAATACTTTAATATGTAATCATTTAATAATGAAAAGTATTCTTAAATATCCTCCAACCTGTACAATTTGTCATTTTGTCCTAGTGCATAACTATGTAAATTTTCATGCCAATAAAATATTACTTCTCTGATATGTAAGCAATTACATCAACTTACATACATCCTCCTTTTCTGATTTTAACCATTAATGTGTTGTTATGTTAGTTAGAAACAATATGAAAATATTGTTTATAGATAAGAGTAGGGAAAAACTCTTTAATTGATGCTGTCTTTTAAAAAATATATTGCAGTAAAACGTTCCTTGTTGATGAACACCTCTAACTTTTCAGCCAGGCAAAATGTTGCTCTTATGTGGAAACCCCCCAAAAATTTAAACAGAAGACTCTAGGAGGCAGGGGGTCACAAAGTTTAGTAACATTGCTCTGAAACTACTGAAGTATATCATCTTCTAGATTGGGCTTGGAGATATCTTTACAGATCTTGGAAATAAGATACCAAGTTGAAGGCCAGGTACTGATTTATCATAGGCTTAAAAATTATGAAGGCAAATGAAGAAGCTGACACCTCAAGATGTCATGACTTTATCCATTATTTTAAATTTAAGTGAATGTTTTTCTGAAGGGTATGCTTGACCTCAGCCAGAAGGCATTAAGCTCACGACTGGTATTATTTGTGAAATTCTCTGGTTGAAAATCAGTCACTCACTGCTGCTCTGTTATGATCTGTAATTTCTTTTCCTCCCATTATTCACATGTTTGAGTGGGCTACAGAAGTTAATGTTCCATCACAAGTCTCTTCTTTCATTTCCCTAGATGGCATCTGAAAGGAACTTGTCAGCTGAGAAAAAATAATATCATTCTTTGAGAAAAAATAATAACATTCTTTGACCATTCTAATATTCGTGTTGGTTTTCAACTGGCAGAATGTTCAGTCAGCTGAGAAATACACTCTGATTTTCTCTTTGAGAGCCTGACTGATCATTCACTTGGGAAAGGGATATATAATCCTCTCAGTCAAGACCGGATAGTTCTGCACAATAAAGTGCATCAACTGTAAAGGGTCCTGTTAACTTCATCTTTATGAAAAGCCTAGTTAATCATTAACACTGATAGCAATACAAAGTCTTCTACCAGAAAATAAAACTATTTGAACAGTTGCATCAGATATTGTGAATACTTGCATAGCAATCTGCAACCAGGTTCTTCTGAAGCTACACTTTAAAACTTTACAGTATCTGTAGGATAGCTTCCTTATTTTATTGAAAGACCCATGAAATTGTGGTATGAAGCACTCATCTTCCATGGAAATACAAAATCTGTACGAAGGGGCTTCTCAGTGATTAACACCACTGGCTTGATTCATGTTGCTGCAGACAAACAGGTAGCATTTAGTTGTCACATTTAAAGGTTTTGTTTGCCAGTACTCAACCAAGGAGGGTGCTTCAAGATGAATCCAAGGGCAAGCATGTTGATAAGTATTAGGAGAGGTTATTAATAGTGTGAAAAATACGAACTCAGCCCCCAGACTGAATATGAAAAATAAAATCTTTTCCTGGATCAATCAATCCATATCTGCTTCTTTCCAATTATTGTGGTAATGAGTCATTCACTTTTTAAAGTATTTTGATAACACTGGGAGAGGCATTTTTGAAACATTACATTGTTCATAACTTGAACTCTGGAAGTTGTCTCTGCACAAATTAAATTTTTCAGTTCATCGTACAGAGCAATTGTGCAAATTATTTGTTCAGCTTTAGTTGGTTGGTCTCTGTAGTTGCTACTTCATTGTAATCTGCAGTCAGAGTTTAAAGTCATGAGCATTAGAAAATAATTGTCAGAAGAATTACCAATTTTATTAATGATAAAAGCAGTAAAATATCTATCATTCAGGCTTTGGCAACCTGAGCCTAATTTTTCATTCGTGTTTGAAATTAGATTTGAGACACAGGAGGCTTGGAGCTCCTGTTGGAGTGGGCTCTAAAGGGAAGGCTGCCCTTTATTTGTTGATATGTATGTATGTTTATATATAATTAAAATATATGTGTATATAGAAATAAAGGAGCTTTGGAGAACAGTGGCCATAAAAATAATAGTTGCAAGTCAATTTAGGAGCTGTACAACCAAGAAAGAAGGAGATACAAAATATGCCTAAAGGACAAATAGAATTAGACTGAATCAAGATAGAGCCACTTACGAAATTGCAGGCAGTGGTTCTCTTTAGATGACGTTTCATCACCTGAAATTCTGTACCTGTGTGTCTGTATGAACACTGCTAGTCCACTGCATAGTGATGTACAGTGTTGGAGCTAAGTTGTCATCTCAAAAGCATCTGTTCTTCCTCCATTTTCAGTCAAGAGGATGACAGTTTCCCACTCAGTGGGCACCGACTTCTTAAAAGTTCTTTTCTAGGAACGCTTGTGGCCATCAGACTGCTCCCTGNAAATTAAATATTAATGTGATTGCTCTATTTCTTAAATGTTTCAGTGAAAATTAAAAATAAAATTCTGAGATGAAAATGCCTGGTATGATTTTCAAATAGGAGTTTATAGGCTGCCTTTTTTAAGGGAGATCCTGCCTAGAACAGTGACATTCTGTGGTGTGAGGCTGCCAAAGAATAAATACTGTATTTCTTACTCATCACTGGAATCCAAAGAACAGAAGATACTGCTTGAGTACGTGTAAAACTGCAAAGCATTTCCTCAGACTTGACAGAGAAATTAGTGCTCCAAGTCATACTTCAGCATTCTGTTCTTTGAAAAGAAGTCTTATCACGAGTATATCCTAAGATGTTAAATGCATTAATTTAGGTATTTTCATACAATTTGAATAGGATTTTTTCATAGCTGTTTCTTGGTTGCTTTATGAACCGTGTAGTTTGGATCAATATAATTCGTGTAAGTACTTGAAAATTACTCCCTTTTACTATTTCTGGATGTGTTTGTTTGGTTTTTATTTTGAAACTATTAGAGATCGTGCATTTCTAAAGAATAGTATAGCAGTCATCTTTCAGGGATTTGTAATCCAGATGAGTCCAGTGCCTGCTCTGGGGATTTTGTAGCAGTGCTTGCTTTAGATAAAAGCAGCATGGCTTTCATTCTGTCTTAACTTTTTCTGCATTAAAAAGTGTATCAGCTGTAAATAGGTGTTTGGTTTCTAAAAGAGAGTCCTCATTAAAACAGTCCAACGTCTTATGACTGTGTGCATCAAGGTCACACTTACACTGGGAATTCATCTTTTTGGAACAAGTTAGATGAAATACCTTAAGAGAGTATGTCACAATTGGGTCTGATACACAAGTTCTTTTCTCCACAGATGAGCAGGTTGTTTTAGTTAAATACTACATTTTTTTTCCATTAGCATGAAATGCCAGAGCTATGTCTTATGCTGTTTTTCAAGATTGGCTTAGGAAAGAATGATATAAGAGCTGTTCAAGTATCTCATTTAATTTAATTCATATGACAAATTCAAGAGTTTGTGTTGCTGTATTTCTGTACAAGGAAAGGGACTTGATAATTAATTGATGCTGTTAAATGTTATGGTAACTTTGAAGCTGGATTTATGAGATGTCTGTGTGCAAGGAATGATTTCTTTTTCATATTTACCTCAATCATTTTATGAATAAGCTTTTGTTTAAAGTCACACTAGAAAGATCTCTCTATGCTAAGTTTTGCTGAAAATTCACAAGAATTCATACAATTATTTTTGCATTTGTGTTTTTTCCCCTGAAAGGATCCAAGTGAATGACCAAATTGTGGAAGTTGATGGCATCAGTCTGGTTGGTGTTACACAAAATTTTGCTGCAACTGTTCTTAGAAACACCAAAGAGAAAGTCAGGTGAGTATTTTAGAAGGAAAAAAGAAATTGTAATTTAATACTTAAGATTACCTGGCTTCCTTCACAGGACTTTCAGTATGTCCAGGAAGAATCAGGGGGTTTTGGCCTCTTTGTGTCTTTTCTCCTTTGATCCCTAGAGAGGGGTCAAATATAGCATTAGTTTTGTTTTGGCTTAGATTTCTAACATATGACCACCAAGGCAAGCCAAAATTGCAGATAGATGATGACTGTGCTCTCGATTGCAAGTCTAGATGTCCATGGACTTCGAGGTGTTTGTATTAGTTGGAATGATGAAGGTCATGGGTGTTGGTCAGATGGAAACTGCTGCCACTGATCACCTCCCTGCTCCTCCTGTGAGGACACTGCCACATTCATGCTCCAGGGTTGGAGCAGGAGATGAGCGCTCTGGTGCCTCAGATGCCACCTCAACACATAGGAGAGGAGAGTATTGGATGCAGTAGTGATAACAGCTACCAAAGTGAGGAAAGTAACATCCCAGTATTAATTAACTGAGCTCCCAGCACCATCTGTGGGTTTCTCTCTGCTCCTATACTGTGGTTAATTGAAAGGTGTCCCTGTAAAAATCCATAAAATAACGAACTGACTAGAAAATGTAACATACACTGAAAGTAAGCTTCTGAACTAATGTAAGTGCAAAGCCTTAAAATGTCATTAATAAGAACATTGTTTCCCTAGAAATGAACTGGTTTGCCATTTAAAACCCTGTGCAGTTCACAGAGTTTTTCAATAGCTTGTTAATTTCAGTAAAGATTCAAGTCTACAAAATAAATCCAAAAATGTTTTTGGCATATTGTAAAAGCAGCAGCCCTTCTGTAGTCACCTTCTGATTCTCTTTCAAAATCTTCTCCAGGGAATGCAACTGAATTCTTTAATTAATGAGTTCAGAGCTGGCTTCTTTTGAACCATGACTAAACTATAGGTGGTAATATATGCAGACCCCCTCAGATGGTGTTGCTATATGTTGGCAGGCACATTTCCACTATAATTCCATAGCTGATCCTGCATAACATTGAGGAATAATGCTGGGATGTGGATTCTGCAAAGAATCTTGTGGGTGGTTGATCAATCTTTTGTTTGAAAGAGGTTATTTAGGAAAAAAAATTACTAGAAACAGTAGTGTAATTACAGGTGAGTATATTTTTGTGTAACATTTACAGTGGAAGTTACACCATTACTATTTCTGCAAAGACTCACACATGCTGTGAGTGTTCCTACTGATTTAACTATGAAAATGAGTATATACTTCATTAGGTTTTCTGCAGTTGGGACCTTCAAACATAAAATCCGTATGACAGAGAATAATGTGTTCCTGTGTACACAAAGCAAATGTTATGTATATTTTGTGTTTGATGTTCTAGTTCAAAAGGAAAGGAAAAAAGAAAGCACTCATATGAAACATATGTATTGTATACATTTATAATCAGCTTAGTTTGTGTAATTATTACTGCATAAGTTATAGAATACTTGCTTCCATGGGAGAGTAATGGAGGAAGGAAGAAACATAAAATGATTTTCATACAGAACTCCCACAGTCTTTTCTCAGGAAATAAATTACAGTGAGACTGGTTGCAATTTAGACCCTTGTCACAAAATAGTGGACTGAAAAAATTATTTCTTTATTGTTGTTGAGCTCACATTGTCAAGTGTACTGTGTATCCTGTGCACTGGGATCATTGGCTTCTGACAGGTAGCATTTATCAAAGAGAGATATTTGAGTTTCTGTGTTTTTCCTTGTAAGATTAAGATACTGAGTTTTCATGGAAAAAATGACCCAATGTGTTAGTGTCAAAACTAGACAAAAAAATCATAAAATAATACTCAATAATAAATTTTAAATACTGTATGAGTTACAATAGAAAATAAAACTAAAATATTAATAATATATACATAAAGAGCATGCCACGTGGTTAGCAGTATCTTACTAATGTGTATTTCTAATTAGAGGAAAGAAATGGGTAGAATTTGGGTTTTTTTGTTTCATTTTAAACTTAATGGAAAAAAATGCTCAGAAAGACTACTTTCTGCTTTATGCAAGTCAGCTGAGAAATGCATGTTTTTTCCCTGGTTTGTGGTAGGCTGGGAGTGAGACTTGACAAGGTGGCCAAGCCTTGAGTGGCTCAGGCTGCTGCTTAGCTTCTGGTCCAGTCCTGGACAGTTTCGTGATGCTCTACATTGGTTTTAGTTACACAAAATGAAAAATGGTTCCAGAAAGCTGTTTTTTGGAGATAGATATTTTAGGATGCTTGACGTTTTGGCTTCAATACAGGTTTAAACATTTGCTTGTAAAGAAAGTGAGAGCTAATATTGATGAATTTAGATATGAAAGAAGGTATTTTTAATTTCCTGACTGTTTTTCTTTTGATATGTGACAAAAGTGCCCTGCCTGCTGCTTGTTTTGTGGAGAGATCAACTGGTTTCTGGCAGATCCTCTTTCCTGCTGTGTTAGAGCTAGGATGGAGAATCCCTCATCTCCACCCTCTTTGGCAGACAGTGACAACCCCTGCACTTGATCTGTTCCAGAACATTAGGGACAACATGGGAGGGTCTGCTGGGGCAAAATCCCTTTCTTGCCCCCAGCTGTCAGCTGCTGCCTGTTGGCAGTGCAGGGAGCAGTGCTCCTGCCCTTTGAGTGCACCATTCCCATGGCAGCTGCCATTAATGATCCGTGTCACTGCAGGAGGCAGGAGCAGTGGAAGAGGTTGCTGCTGTATAACCCCTCCTGCCGTTCCTGCGGGGGATGTCCCAGCTGAGCTGCCACTGTGTAGGCAGTGTACGAGCACACCTCACCTGATCCAAGGCAAGGCAGCTTCATGAATCCTTCCTTCACAGGAGGAATCACGTTCACACTTACTCGCATATCTGCTGTTCAATAGTGTCAGCTTGATGGGATTTACAGAACTGCTTTAATAAGCACAGTTATCTTTGTGATCATAGTGTACAAAATCTGTGCCTTTCTTCTGCCTGGTGTCCTGTACACACACGATTTGAGTGCCTTTCACTGGCTTTACTTCGTATTTATATCCCACAGCATTACATATCTGAAGTCTTTTTTTTTCCTTAATCTAGTCAAAGTGCATGCTGGTTTTTTATAGCATGGTTTATTATGTGAGATCAGTTGTAAAGAAAAGAGATTCATGAATAGAATGACATTAAAGCCACTTCTTAATTCTTTGCAATAAATGCAGTCAATACCTCTTCAGAGAGCTTGCATTAATACCAATACCTAGTGATTTATTTTTCTCCTTTGAGCCTTCTGAACGCTTTGAATGATACTGACAGTGGAAGTCGTTGACCTAGAATAGATTTTAGCAATTTTTCTACCAGAAAAAATGTATCCAGACTGTCTGTAGCTGACACAGTAAAGAATTTGTGAAAATGAGGACATGGCTTTTACCTTTTGAACTGTTCTAGGTGAGGCTCAGAGGAGGTGAAAGAGGAACAAAAGTGAGCATCTACGATTATTTTATCCATTGTCTGCAGTATTGGATTATCCAGCAGAGTCATCATACCATAATGGAAGATCATTGGCTCAACCAATTTGACTTCTCCAGTGATAATAAATTAAATTATTCTTTCTTATAATGTTTTCTAGAAAGATAATCAGTACCCACTAGATGTACTCTGGTAGCCTGTGAGGCAAAGGAAAGAGATGGAATTCTTTCATAATCCCAGCTGGCAATCAGCTTCTGTTTTTCAGGATGAGAATTAGTGTCCTCGTGACTCTAATCAGGCAAATACAACTATGAATGCTATTTCAATTGATGTAAATATCAAGTCTTCTTTATAATTTTGCATAACTATTTAGTTTACTTATATGTCATATTAGTGGATTTCAGAATTTCAATATGTACAGGAGGGATTTGAAATGTGTGTTGTTTTCAATATTGTTGAGTGTTGCCGCTGCTCTAAGATTAATGGCTTCAGAGGGCAGTGCCACACTAATACCACTAATTGTTCTGTGCTTCTTTTGACCCCATTTAGGATGTAATCCATCAGCTTGAACTTTGTGAGTGGTGCTTGCAGTCATAAAAGATAGGATAAGGAGACAGCTTGACAGTGGGAATCTTATCCTGTCGTGCACTTTCTCCTGTGTTATTTTGCTTGCAGTCTCCCCGTGGACTGTGGTGTCAGAACTGTCCTTTGAAGTTGCTTTGGTGATGTTAAGCCTTTGTGACCCCACTTTCTTCCTTCATCATAATGAAGGGGTTCTGGGAGACCCTACGGTCTCCAGCAGAGAAAGCTCACTCGAAGAGCTGTATGCCTCCAGGGAATTTTTTTTTTCTTGAACATAATCATGAGAGCAAAAATCTAGTTCTTGCATAGAGAAAACTTTATCCTTTTATAATACTTGCTGGATGCAAAGATTTGTTCTCGCACAGGTCTGGGAAAGGCAGGGTCCCAGGAAAGGAGGACATGGTTCTGGGAAGACGTACTGCAAGTAGAAAAGGTCTTGCATGAGAGAATCATCGGAAAATCACAATCCTTCCTATGCTGCTTGTATGCTTTTAGCATTATTACTTTCCTCTGAAAGGTTTCTTTTAAGGACATTAACCAAATTCAGTGTTTTACTGGAGACGCAAATTTTAAATTCTGTGTCCTCCTTCCATATCCTGTTGTATGAATGTGACTAAACATTTTCTCAGCTTTCCAAACTGTTGCTAGGCACTGAGCGGATGCTCTCGTGGTGCTTTCTGAGTCAGTTCTTGACTTTTTTTGGGGAACCACGCAGAACCTGTGCAAAACCTGTTTGGTTTATCATGACTTGTACCACCATGAAAGTTATTAGTTTAATAATAAATTAATAAAATTAATTCTAACCTGCCAATGAGTTCACCTGCTTTATTTGTTTACATTCTGCTGAAATGCATCAAAGTCCTTCCATCTTAAATAATTGGTTAGCCAGTTTTGCCGTGTCTAATTTATGTTTTAGATTATTAAAGAGTATGTTCTAACAAGAGCAGTGTAACTATCCAGCCCTCTGGCTTTTCACTATTAACTACTCTCTGTTCTAATAAAGAATAATTTATTGCCATTTTTTGGTTTTTTCTTATCTGGACAGTTTTAATTCAAAGTATGGTTCTGTTTCAACTCCCATTTAATCCACAGCCTAATTTTTTTGTCCCTTACTAAACTGAAAATGCAATCTTTCAGTCAAATTTTTACTTTTATATAGCTCTTATACAAGGAGCAATTAAAGGGTGAAAAGTAAAAATAATTGATTGTTCATTAACATCAACTTGAAATGTCATTTATTCCTTCCTCAGCGAATTCCTCACCCCATCTTGAGCTGAATTTTTTCTGAAAAATACAGTGTTTCTGAAAATAGTATTTGCATGCCTGCTTTTAGTTTTGTTTGCCACCACAGCATCTGGAAAGGTCATTTATACAGTCATGTCTTTGCACAAACTGGGACAGTGTAGGGGACGGATGATGTCCACCTCCACCACAGCTAACCAGCAGCAGTATGCCCTGATGGGAATGGTATTTGTTGACAGTAACACTGAACAGTGTGGCTTTGTTGTGACTCCTTTGTCTAGGTAATAATCCTCTCTTCTCCCAGTGTGTATGCCTGTGCAGATTTTCTTTTGCTCCTTCTAACTTTGCCTGCCTGTGCTCTTACCCTATGAAACAGCTGGGTCCTTTAAAATTTGCAGGCATTCTCCATAGTGCAGATCCACATTGTGGTAGAGGCGGGAGTGCTAATTACTGGGTAGTGAGACAGGACCCAAACCAAAAGATACCACACTCCATGTCTGCTTCAGAGAGCTGGGTTATGTTACCTGTTTTCTGGCTGGGGGTTGTGGTTTTGTTCTTCCTTTTCTTGTCCATCTCTTTTTTCTTGAATCCAAGTGCCAGAGCTGAGGACGTAAAAAGAGGAGGAAAGAAAAGCCCTTTGCTCTGCAATGCTGATTTCTGAGCTGGGACTTCATGCTGGGCTGCTTCAGAGGCCATGTGTGCTTGGTGCACTGTCTGCTTCTTTGATAAACCTGAATTATGAATCCCACAGAAACTAAATGTGTGGTGCTGTGTGACAAAGTAGTGTCAATTTCTCCTGTTTAATCAACTGTGGTTATATTAAAGATTCCATCATATTCCGTAATTCCATAAGCTGTTTTATTTTTGGTTTCGGCAAAGATCTCCTACTTTCTGCAAAGCTCTGGTAATCGTTCTGTAAGACTACCAAGAGTAGTGTGCTGAACATGAAAAATTACTCAAGAGGACTCTGACCCCTTAGCAGGGGTAAGATAAGACTGCATTCATCACTGCTTGGCTGGTTTATATTCCTTGGCTGTGCCTGTGTAGTAGACAAGCTGTGCCTTGGACTGTTCTTTGCACTGAGGCCAGCTGGCACCAGAGTGGTCAGTGCTCCTACCCTTAAAGAGTTGTACCTTTCTGAGCAGGGTGGCCATATCCATATTGTCCATTAGAAACATCCAAGCTGACTCCTAGCCTTTGTTAACTCCTGGAACTGTCTGAGTATTCTTCAGCAGAGTATTAGTTAACTTGTGTCAAACTGTTTCAAAGACTGTTTCAGTGATGTAATACGATTTTAATATGATGATCAGTTACTAGTACTTGGAAGCATTCCCTGGCACTGTGTAATTTGCAGGCATAAACATAGCCCCTGTGTCCTGAGTTCTTGGTAATTTGAATTTTATGGCAAGTTTTTTCTTGAAATATTTGCAGATTTGGACAGGAAATTATATGTTTGAGTGTAAAATATATAAAGAAATCTTCATTTAAATATTTTGTCTGAATTATAAACTATTTTTCTAGTAGTGGAGCATGGCTTTTAAAATTAGGTGTAACATGAATAAGTAAGGTTCAGTGGGACTGGATTTCATCAGGAGCAGCTTTGCTTTTCTTTTCTGGGAAAAAGGAACAACTTGACAGGTTTTGAATCACTTCATCCTCAACTTGGTTGGATGCAAACATAAACTCCTAACTCTGCAACTGAAATATCGTAATATATGTTTATTTAGCTAATTTTTTTACTCCTTCATCCAAGATACTATTTTGCAGAAGCTCCCACACAGTTTTGGTGCACCTTGATTAATGGGATACAACATTGTGTCAGCTGGGCAGAAATATCTGTTGTTCATCCTTGCAGGGTAACTCACCAGACTACATGGATGGGTGCTGTAGGAGCATTTAGCTGGGCTGGGCTGTGCTGTGAGGATGGTCTGTCTTGCCTAGAGTCTGGATCATGTAATCATCCAGATTAAGGACATGGTCTGAACTCAGAAGCTTGTGACCTATCTGTATTTTCTTCCTGGATTTCTTCCCTATGGATGCCAGCAAGGGTGAGAGTGATGGAAGTCAGATCTCACCTCAAAAAGCAATCTGTTTTTCTTAGAAACATGGCCTGCTAGCACTTGTACCTTCAGAACAGAGGTGACTGCATTCAGATATGTTAAAGCATGGATTTACAAATGTGGTTTTTTTAACTGGCCATTCCCATAAGAATCATGTGATGCTATAGCAAATGCTGATTAAATTATCACCCTGTATTCAAGGAAAACTTTTAAGCAAGGATTGTGTTGCGATACTGTCAGGCTGTCTGGAAAGAGATGGAATTGATTCTTAACGTGCACTCTTAGAGGAACAGAGCAATGTAAAGACCAGAATCTGGAGAGGTGCCAAAAAATTGAATCCCTTGGCTAATTTTGAAGTACTCTTGAGTAAAGCTAATGTGTCAGTGAGGCCCTAGACTAGAATTGATTTCTGGGGGAATAATTAATCTAAGTGCATTAATATTATTGTGTGGGTTTTTTACGTGACTTCCTAATTGTCTGACTCAATATAGATTTCATGTTGATAGTAGCATAGTTTATTAGGGATTTGTATCCGGTATGCTCTGAGGCTCTTCTGATGCTTAATCTGTGACTTTGCTGCTCTTCCACCAGCACCACTGATACCATTGTTTTTCAGAAAGCCAACCATGTCCTGGGTCAGCATCAAAAGAGGGGTGAGGGACGTGATTCTGCCACTCTTCTCTGCCATTATGAGACCCCACCTGCAGTACTGCATCCAGCTCTGGGGTCCTCACACAAGAAAGACATGGACCTGTTGCTGTGGGTCCAGAGGAGGCCACGAGGTTGATCAGAAGGCTGGAGTACACCTCTCCTGGAGACAGGTTGAGAGCTGGAATTGTTCCGCCTGGAGAAGCAAAGACACTGAGGAGACTTTATAGTACCTTCCTGTCATACTCGGACACGAAAGAACCACACAGACACCGTTCTGTCAGGATAGGAGCCAGGGCCAAAAGAGGGAGCAAAAGAAGGGCCTGGCCTCTTTATTCAGTCAGTTATATATCTTTTTAGAGACAACCATGGATTGGAGGATGGGGTTACCACCTCTCAATGACACTGGTCAGACCAAAAGTCTATCATATTTCTCCGCTTTAGAAAAAGAGTGAAAATAATAAAGATGGGTTAGGTAAACATGGCCTATGTTTACAGAAAATTAGTGAGAAATTCTATTACAGGAATGAAAACATCGAAAGACTGCAAAACTCAGGGCAACATCTTCCAGTACTGAAAGGGGGCTTATAAAAGAGTGGTAGAGTGACTTTTTACACAGAGAGTGATAGGACAAGGGGGGATAGTTTTAAACTAAAAGAGAGACATTTGGATTAAATATTAGGAAGTTCTTTACACACATGGTAGTGAGGCACTGCAACGTGTTTCTCAGAAAATTTGTGGATGCCTCATTCTTGAAACTGTTCAAGGCCTTGTTGAATGGGGCCCTGACCAACCTGATTTGGTGGAAGGTGTCCCTGCTCATGGCATGATCCCTTCCAACCCAAAGTAGTAAGTGAATCCTGCTGTTTGTCTTTAAATTCAGGGTACTTTACTTCATTCTGGTCTGGGGACAAGGATGGAGGCTGCAGAACTTCTGCACAACGGTTCGTCTTACTGGCAATTCTATCTCCAGGGTCCTTGGAAACTCTTCCCCAAAGTCTCCTTATCTGTACTGGCTTTACATAGTCAGCATCCTGCACTAGATATTATACAGATTGCCCTCTTAGATGTTTCTTATGTGACTTTAAATAAATTCACTCAGTCATTGCCCATTTCATTCACTGATGGTGGTCACTTGGTTATGTTACTTTGTATGCACTTTAGTGCTGATCTCCAAGCAGAGTTCATCACTTGTTAGTTCTGGGTTACTTATCTCCAGGCAAACCATTTTTATTTCCCTCCACCTGTTGCCTTAGTTCCAGCTAGTAGCTTTAAAGATTGCTGTGCACATGCCTGTCTTGTGCAAGGGTGGGCTGGGTGGATTTACTGTCATAAGTTTGCGCGTGAGGTAGATAAGCTAACACAGGGCTGCAATCACAGGGTCTTCAACAGCCAGAAATGGGCTGACAGAAGCCTTGTGAGGCAAGGGGTGATGTGAGTCTGGCATCTGGAGCAGCATTGCTGTACAACACTGAGAGCTAGAGAGCAGATGTGCAGGCAACATCCTTGGAAGAGGTAGAAAGAACATCTTCAGTCTAAAGAAAAGAATGGGATGTCAGGTGTCTTCCTGCTGTCTCAACTACCATCCATGAGGTAGAATGGGTAAGCCCAGATTCTCTGTACTCTCAGTACAAAGGAACAAAATAACAGGCAATGAATAGAAGTTGGAGCAAGAGCAATTCTGATCAAGGCCGTGACAAAGTTGACCATCTTTTGAAGTCAGGGGCTTGGGTTGGACCAGTTTCCTTCCAACTGAAATTATTCAGTGATACAAAGAGTGTTTATGAGTTTCAGGTCATTTCGTATCAAAAAGTGTAATGGAAGCTCATAGGCTGTGAATTCCTTATGCGCAGTCAGTGACTTCTGAATTTGAGACTGCTGTTTGGGAGAGGTTGATCTTGTTCACTAAAACCACACAAATTCCAGCTTGTGCTTTTGTGACTAAATAAAACTGCTTCCTTAACAGGGTTCACACCCCTTTAAGCACTTTGGGTTAATTATGTGGCTGTTAATCTAATGGAAGCAGCCAGAGTAGGTAATTGAAGACTTGAAATAAATTAGATAAATGGTAGCAGAAGCAGCTTCAGACTTTAAAGCTCAGAAGAAAACCATTTTTAAAATCAATGGTTTGAGTTAGAAGGGACCTTAAAGATCATCTAGTTCCAACCCCTCTGCTGTGGTCAGGCACTCCTTCCACTAGAGCAGGTTACTCAAAGCCCCATCCAGCCTGGACTTGAACAGTTCTAGGGATGAGGCATCTGACTGTAAAACTCGCTGAATGAACTTTACTGTACATTTTTATGGACCAAACTGTATTTTAGGAAAGAGTAGAAGATTTTTAATCCTGTTTCAGCAAACCCCCCATTCTGTCTTAGAATGTGTTTGCTGTGTTCTTACTGGATTTTTGTTCAATTTAAGGAAACCATGCTAATGTATTTTTAACTGAGCACTTAATGGCTGAACTATTTTCAGGAGAAATCATTAACTCATTTCAATAAAAGTCTGTGCTGCAGAACTTCAGTTTTGCATCACAGATTTGGTGCCTTCACAATTTTTTTAGTACCAAAGCTTATTTTCAAAGTGGAAATATTTTTTAATTTAGATCAATTTTTATAATAATTTTTCTGGTTCCCCTAGTTGATAAAAAACCCAATAAGTTATTTCAAGAAGCACAGGTCTTCAGATTTTCATTTAATAAAAGCTGGAAATACGGAGATGGCTAAGTATCAGGTGTGCTGTAAAATATTTAAATAATGGATTGCAGGAGATGTAAGAGTTGCTGCCAATTTCAGTATAATGCTTTTCTTAACCACCACTACTGTAATTAATTTTCAGTTTCTCAAGATACATCATTCTTTTAGATATTCTGAAATCCAAGATAGAGTCAAATATTAATTGTATTTCTACCTCCATCCCTGTGATTTTAATCACAACCACAAAGAATATTTCACAGCTGGTAATTCAACTAAATTGTGTGTAACTTTTGAGTATCAAGGGCAGTTCATGCCCTGCCTCTCTCCTGCTCCTTTTTTTGCAGACTTCAGAAAAAAATCAGTAATGACTTGAGATTTAGTACAGTGATGGCTGTATCACAGATTTGCTGGGGTTTATTTTGCATTTTCTGGCTTTAATAATTAAGGGGAATATTATTGTGATGTGGTTTAAAGGCTGTTAAATGCTCATTTGTCTGATACCTAAAAACATAACTAGCTTCTTAAATATATTACTGCTGACAGAATTTATAGTTCTTTCTTATAATACTTCTAGCCTTTGAGACTAATTAATGAAGTGTGAAATGCATGGGCTTAATTTTGTTGAGCCAAGTGATTCGAATTGTATAATTAGCCACTTTGTTGAAGTGTGCGTATTATGGTTCAGTGGCTAATTTTTTGGTCAGTGAATCACAGCCTTATGTCTCTTTCTCATATTTAAACACTTCAGATGATGATAGTTCCTGTATTTAAAGCCATTCTGTGAATAAATATCTAATTCACACGTCGAGTTTTAGTAACTGCCCCTGCTTTATGGTTTTCTAAGTTATTTTTATTCACCTCTCTCTTTAAATTGTAACTTTAGAATTTATGGTTTATCTCAATTACAAGTTAAGTATAATTGTATGTATGGTATTCTTAAGATCATGGAATGTAACATGACAAAAAGTTTGGGTTAGTTTGTAAAAGCTGTAATTGCTGAGAACATAGTATTTCATTCTATAAATTTACAATTCTTTGTCTAGAACTGACATCAGTTGTAGATTGAATGCTTCTAAAAATTATTTTCAGAGAGTTTGGATATGTCTCACTCTAAAGCAATAAATTGTAGGAAGTTAGAACATTACTTACATATTTCTATTTTGGGAAAAATTTGCTTCAAACTTTGTCATTGCCTGGAGGCTTTTATTCATATATCATCTAACAGCTTCAGGTATCACTGAGTAACTTCATTTTGACATGTGATTCAAGCCTTGAAAATCACATCACTGTAAACTGTAAGTGGCTTTGGCATGAGAAGAAAAATCCAATTAAAAAGGTTTCATATTTTTAAATCCTACCTAATCTTGTTTGTATGAAAATATTTCTGCATTACAGTCTAATGTGTCAAAAAACCACTTCTAAATTATCAGGAATTACCAGACTTCACATACATTAGATGTTGTCTATTCTAAGTTTTCAGTGTAAAAAAATGATTGTGTGAAGTGTTTTGAGTCTTGTGTTTTCCAAGGGAGGTGAATTACCAGGGAGAGGGCCAGAGGGAATCAGTATTTGCATCACTTTGTGTGGTTTCATAACTTTACACATTGTGGATCTCCCTCATGTATTTATAAATGTGGTGCTCTCTCTACTATGTAAGTAGCATAGTCATGCATAATTTTGCTTTAAATGTTTGTTTAAAATAGAAGGGTTTTTTTCTAGATTTACTTTTAATTTTGTTTTACATTAGAGGAGAAAAACACACAAAAAATATAGATTAAATCCTCTTTTACTTCATGTAGTAATTTTAAAAGTTCATTGTTCCTCCCAATTGAGTCTGAAAACATGACTGGTTTAGTCTTTGTAATACTTGGCTCTAAAATAAAAATTTAAAGGAAACAGGATCTGTCTATGAGTCAGTATGCAGAACAGATGAAGTGTAGGGGCCATGAAGAAACATTCGTTTTCTTTCAGCCCAAGGTCTTTATCATTACTGAGAACTCATGTCATATTTCGTAATAGTGGGATCTGAGTGCCAGACTGGGATCTGTTTTGATCAGGATTAAAATGCTGATGTTATTGCCTTAATTTTGTTCTAGTTTCTGCTGTATTTGCTATTGATGTTTTTGAGCTAAGACACTTTCTTGTGAATTATTTTTAGAGCACCTGGTGTCTTAATTTCAAATGGAGTCTCTCATTCTCACCTTTCTTATGCTTTTGGAAGTAATTAGTTACTTGCATATTTTGATGATGTTGAAATTATCTCCAAATTGCAGTCCTTGCTGTAGTGCCTGACTTCATAGAATCTGAAAAATTATTTGGCATAGGAAATGGACCCAGGGTCAGCCACTGATGGGAAGTTGGCTTACACATGGGTTACAAATCCCAAGGGACTTAACAGTGATAGGCAGTACTAATGAAAAGAATTTTCATACATGGGATATAAGGCACATTTTTGCCTCTCATTCAAATAATAAATCGAATTCATCGTTTGAGCCAAATGTTGTGGAAACAGATTATTTACTATATGCAGTATCTCAATGTTACCTTATTGTGCTTTTCAGCTCTACATAATACTTCTTTCATCTGTAATTACCTAATTATCTTTCTAGCCTTCTAAGAAAATAATTCTTCAGCTTGACATCTTTAAATTGTGCTTTTGTTCAGTAGTTCACAGTGTGTTGGTACTGTGTAATGGGTGTTTATGATTAGTTCTGTAGATAGCAACATACGTAATTATGGTTGTGCCACTGTGCTGAAAAAAAAAGTGTTACACTCCAAACCAGTTCTGGGTTCTAGCTGCTGAAAGCAAGATTGAGAAGCACTCTTGTAAGTCTCAACCAAGAAAGAGGCATTTCCCTTGTCTTTTGTTAAGCCAAGGAAGTGTGTGCCCAGTGTTCTGCAGTAGCTAACAGTGGAGAAAACGCTCCTTAGCAACAGAAGTTCATTAAATAAAAGAAAGATTTGAATGCAGCTTAAAATTAAGGAAACAGCGTCTGTGAGATTTTAAGATGTGGAAATAGATTCTGTTTTATAGACCAGAAGAACACAAATATAAAAGCTCAGAAATAGAAGGTAACTTCTAAGTCAGGGTGGGAAAGAGTTACTCTGATGCATGTTCCTTTCACTATAAGCTGCCATAAAGTGTGCCTGTGCATCTGTAACAGTCTGGTCTTCTGTCGCCTTCTGGAAAATACATGGCTCTAAAGGGAATGGAAGTGATTATACTTTACTGAAACTTGGAGTGAAAGCTTGTAATGGTCACTTCTGTTTTCCCCCCCTTCTTGGTCTGATCACTCCTACTCCTGCACACAGTGCCCTTGTGACAAATCTCATCCACAGAACACATTTGAAACAATCACAACTACGCATCTTTGGAGAAAAAGGCTGCCCTCTGTACTAGAAATAGCTAAAACACTAGAACTTTAGTAAACAGTAGGAGTAATATTTTTTCACTAATGTTTTGTATAGGTTTGTAATTGGACGAGAAAAACCGGGCCAAGTGAGTGAGGTTGCGCAGCTGATTAGCCAAACTCTAGAACAAGAACGCCGCCAGAGAGAGCTGCTGGAGCAGCATTATGCACAGTATGATGCAGATGATGATGAGGTAACAGACTGTCCAGTGTTTCACTCTTTGGTGTTTTTTAATGTTCTGTTTTCTATTCCTAATTCCTTCTTTTTACTTATCACTCAGAGGTCAACTTTTGGACCTTTCCATTACCTTTGCTGATGATTTTTACTGATGTTGATGATGAATCCTGAAGAAAAAATTTATATAAAAACTTTTCATCGTGGATTTAAAGTATTTGTTTTGTTCCCGAAGAGCAAATACCAAGTTGGTTGATGCTTCTGTCAGCGTTGCTCTTCCTTGAAAGCATAAAACCTTCTGAAATAAGGGAATAAAGTTTGGTTGTGCACTGAAATGGGAAAGTTTTGTGAAAACTGATAAAAGTTGCTTTCTAACTTTGAGAGGGGTTGAAGAAGTTGGGGTTTTTTCTAGAAGGATTGATGTTCTTCTTAAGTCAGAATGTTTTCTGAAAATTCTGGGTAAGATCCCTCTTTCCACACACTGTGATTTTGTTTCTGTGTGAACAGATATTCCACAGGATAAAGAATTAGCCCACCTTGTCTGAAGTGTAAATTCATGTTTACAATTAGTGCCTGATGTCCCAATACAAACATTTTGAAACTAACTCTGTGCAGTAAAATTTCCATAATTTCTCTCCATTCTCATGAAATTCCTAGTGTGCCTAAATACCAAGATACTTGGAAAGATAATATTTTGAGAGCTTTTTCAGAGATTGCTACTGTCTGTGTTACTCCCTAAATTAGCTGCTGGGTTTTGTAACAAACTGCTTCCATATAGCCCAAGCATACTGCCATCATTTCACATCATCTTGAGTAATGTTATTTGAAATGCTAGACTCCATGTATTAATGTGTTTTCATCCTGGGCCAGTTTTATTTTGTTTGTGTCATGGAACAGTAGATAAGGGGAGATAGAGAATTCATGATATGCATTTATTTCAGGTTAGTTTCTCTTTTTAGAAAAAAGATACTCTTGACATAAAACGAGGATACACTCAGATTTTGAAACAAGCTGTTAAAATAGCAATATGTCAGACCAATCAGAAGTGTCCCAACAGACTAAGTAAAAATCACATCTAGCCCCAGTAATGCATTCACTTATTTTAATTTCCACTGATATTAAGAATAAAAATATTTCAATATGTCTTAGAATTAATCCTGTCACAGGGACAGGATAACTCACATAACTCATATAAATAAGAGCTGTACATACATGCATATGTATGTGTGCCTGTGGGAGACCACGAAGTATAGAAAAATCCATATCCTCTTTGTTCTCGCCTCAAACTATAGAAACATGCAAGTCTTTTAACTTCTGTTTAGTCTAGAATCAAATTCAAGAGAAGTTTCTTGAAGGAACTCCATTACAATCTCTTCAAAAACAAAATGGAACAACTAGTCTTTGGGAAAAACAAAACTTCTTACAACTCATCACAGTGTGCTGTAGTGTCTTCAGGGTTTGAGACTTTCAGTACCATCTTACGGTGAGCATAGTCTGATAGCTTTCATATAGGCAAGAGAGATATGTCCTAAATGCCTGATGATCAAATCTTTCTCACTGTGTACTTGCATGTAGAGGGATGTGTGGCTGAGGGTAGACCTGTGTGAGTGATTGATACATTACACCTTTTATCTATGGGACACATCCACCTGCAAAACATCTCAAATGTTTGTTTCTTACCTTCATGCACTACACAGGTGGCATTAATCAAGAACTGGGAATAAAGGAAATGTTTTTAAACCCATATTGATCAGTACTGATCCTGGTAGTACTTCAGCCTTCAGTAGGGACTGCTGCTGTGAAGGTGCTGACGGTGACACTGTCATATACTGATGACCATGCAAGTGTTTCTCAGTACAGTACTGAAAGAGGACAGGGATGAATAGGTATGAGGTACTTTTTGTGATGTGTCTTGTTCTTGCAGTTTGGTGGTTACAAACTCTTAAGTCCTGTTCACTGCATAAATTTTTCACAAAAAATAATAAATTCACAAAGTGTTTTCTGTTGGTAGTGCCTTTGGATCATAGAGAGAAAATGAAATTGGTCGAGTTTTTCCCAGATTTTTCCCTAATTAAGAGAGTTAAAGGTATCTGTTCTTATTCTAGCACTACACTGAGGATGATGACCATCTGTGTGATTATGACGTGATTTTTGGCAATGACCTTTGCAGTTCAAAGAAGACTTTTGTGTTGCATATGAGGAAAGGAGGAAGAAAGGAAAAAACATCTACCAGGGGAGATCCAGATGATCTCATAAATTATCTCTTTTGGAAGGAGAAGGAATTAGGCCTGAGAACAAATGCAGTTCTTAAAAACTACGTTGGGATCATCGAAGGTCATACCCATTTCCTACTTGATGCCATATAAATATTTGGGGCATGGGTGGTAAACATTTTCAGAATAAATGCTGGGGTTTGTTTACTAAAGTATGCATTGTAACGTGTTCCCTTTTTAAATTAAGAGACTTATCATAAATAGATTTTATTGGATACCTGCAGTAATCCTGATTATTACTATTTTTTTGGTTCCCTGACTATGCCATCCAAATTTACTCACATAAGTTGCACAGTTCCCAGACAAGTGACACAATGTAAACTGTGATCTAATGCACATTAGCCACAGTTCAAAGACGTTTTTGGTCACCACTAGCACTTCTGCTCCATTTACTGTCAAATACAAGCATTACTACTTTGAGCTTACCTTGCTCTGTGTCGACAAGTCTGGCTGAGTTTATGCTGTTATGTGCCAGACATCACCACCAGCCCTGCATTTTTTGGCTCTGGTAAGCAGGGCACCTTTTGGGCAAGAAAATCTCAGTTTGCACTGGCTGAATGAATAACTATAAGTGCACAAAAAACACTACTACCCTTTTGAGTCTGCTTTATCAAAGTAATGGTGACTCTGCATGGAGTTCAGGAGTATTTGTATTTCCAGTGTAAGGATTTTTGCATTGAGCCAGCACAGAATTGTACAGGAGTTTCACAGTCTCAGAGCTGTCAAGCCATCCTATTCATTTTCCTACACCTTTTAAAATATGGTAACATGGATCTCTAGCTACAGTGCTGCATAAATAAACAAAACATGATCTTGAGAATTCCAAATTCTGAGGCTCAGAGACTTTACCACAAGGACAGCAATAACATTTTAAGTTTTCCAGAGCAGGAAATCAGTGATCTGTGTTTGAGTCCTGGAGTCACGGTGCATGACGTGTGTTTGTTAGAGCTGGTCAAATCACAGGAAGAGAATGTGTGCCAGGCATGTGCAAGTTCTGGTGTTTTATCTTGCTGTGCCACCAGCTGGCTGGATTTCCTCTGTTTTGGAACTTCTGACAGTCTTCATAGCCCAAGGAGTACTGTAGGTATTTTAGAAGGATCCAAGTTCCTTTAAAAAGCAGCATTTTGAGACAGTTTTGATTTCTGCCAGCTAGTGGGCAGTGGACTTGAGTTAGATACTAAATTTAGAGATGCAGTGTTAGCCTACTATCTTCTTATTCCGTTGCCTTGAAGGAGTGTTGCCTGACAGCTGTTTGTTGGGGAAAATTCACACTAATATACACAGTGTTTCTAAAACATGTATCATCTACTGTATAAATAATACTGACAACTCATCATTTACTATATAAATGCCCTGCATCCTTGCACGTTAGAATCTGCTGTTACCTTGGGCTGCAGATCATCACAGGGTTGCAGGATGCTTTCAGATGCTCCTTCATTTAAGTTTTTGCATGGAAACACAAAGCCCTCGTGCAGAACTGAGCACTAAAAGAAAACGGGTGTTCACAGCGGAGTCCATACAAAGACTAGCAGGATAAGTGTGCATCAGCTCACAATTTGTTGTTAAGTTCCCACAAGCCAAGCACTTGAGCTAGTAGAATCAGCTATTTCTCAAGTGTTATGTACAATAGGCAGCACTGGCTTTTCCTAGTGAGTCTGTGCTAATCCCAGTAAAGCTGGGAGAGTATGTTGCCTCTAGGTAGCCTGCTGCAGAGTTTGCTCATCACCAGTTTGCCTAGCTTCCTAAATTCCCACATCTTTTCAATTTGTAGCATCCTGTGAGAAAATAAAATGAAAAGACTTTGGAGTTGGCACTGTCTTTGCATTTCCTACTTAGCGTGCTAAGTATGACCTGAATCTGTATCCTTTTGAATTCCCTGTGTTAACATAGTGTTCTGTGCATGAGTCAAATTCTGACATTTCTTGGAATTTTGATTTGAACTTGGTATTATCTTCTTCATGTTCTACAGCAAATGACAAAAGTCACGTAAAGCAGATGACCTGTTCCCCAGAAGGCTGCATGGGGTGATGCAAAATGTGAAATGAGTAATGTATTGCAGAATTCTGTTCACTCTGTGGCTGCATACAAGTAGTTTAATGCAAGTGATGTTTTAATCGATTTTAATATCACTGATAGTCATATGAGTATTTTTTCATTTTGAATTCCCATTCATCAGGAGATGCTGAGAGCAAAGCAACATTAGAACCATTGAAGAAAATCTTGACACACGCACAAAAAAGATGTGGCAATTTACTTGAACGTCTAACACCCAAACAGTGCATTTGCTAAACCAAAACTTTCAGCGAGTGCATTTTTTCCAACATCATTAATATGATGCACTCCTGTAGAAGCAATGATTAATACTATACCATTATGTTTTTTCTTCACTCTTTTGAAAGAATTAAGTATAAGCCATCAAAGAAAAAAATAAATTGAAGAGATGGGCTTGAGTTATTTTTATAGTTCTTCAAATGGTATTCCCTGATTGTGGGAGAGTTTCGGCAGGAACAAAAGGTGTAGCTTGATGCAGCCTTTGTTATGGTGATTTGGGGAAGGTCTGTCTGCATTATCCCAGCTGGTGCTGCAGCTCCTTATTTCTGCTTGGGAGTGTTAGGCACATTTCAGAAATTTACAGTTAAGGCAGTTAAACAATGCAAGTAACACATTTTCCCTTTAGAAGTGTAAAATTGCAGTTCATGTTGATAATTTCATGCTATTAGCTGTGATAGCATATAGCAAAAATGGAATGGCTAATAGCAGAAGCTATTGCTTTGGATGGGACAAACTGAAGCCCTAGGTGCTACTGAAATGAGAAGTAGGGCTTTTACATGGATGAATTCTGCTCACCAACACAGAATGAAGAGTCTGAGATTTCCCTTCAAGAGCATGTAAGTTTTCATTGACTATGGAGTAAAAAATATTGTTGTTGTTGTCACCTAAGGAAACCAAAATGTATTGCAGGGAACCTCAGGGAGTTACAGTAACAACTCTTACCTTACAGGGCTTGGTTGTTCGAAGTAATACAACTTTTTTTCTGTGCCTTGCTGCTCCTTGTAAAATAGTGAATTTCACGTTCTAGCTAACTGGCACAGTGTCTGAACAAGCTTCTGGTAGTTTCATGTGGAACAAAAGTCAGCAGAGATAATTTTTTCAGGGGGTATGTTTCATGTAGTTTATGATGTATATTTCCTTAATGTACACACTGGTTCTTTTGAACATGTAATTTGTTTTTCATGTGACTGTAAGATGAAATCCCTTTCTTTTGAAGACAAAATCGAGTCCCATTTATTTCTGTTTCTGTAATGGGTTCTTGCCGTCCTGGTGTCTTATTTACTTGAGCTGCGCTTTGCTTTGACAGTTACTTTTTTCATTAATTGAAGCAAAAGTGACTGTGCTCATTGACACTCATTATGTACAATTTGAAGCAAGATTTTCCTTTGTGTTCAGTTTTAGCTGCCTGCTGTTCTTCTTCAAACACTCTGGCTCCTGAGGCCAGCAGAATATTGTCTGCTCTTGAATTTTTCCCCAATAATTTAGTCCTTCATGTGTGTTCATTTTTCTTTTTGTATTCAGTACTTCTTCTTAGTTTAAGTCTTAGGAGAAATCAGTTTTAACTGAATTAATCTGTTTTATTCCTTTGCCAAAATTGTTAAATGTAATTGGGATTTTGCTTTAATATATTCCTTTAAAATGCACATGTAGCGAGCCAAATCTGTTTTGTTTTACATAAGCAGGGCATGAGTTTACTGGTTAATGATCCTGTTTCTGCCTCCTCTTTACATGCTTCAGAGATTTCCTTGCCACTGCTGATGGACCTGCCAAGATGTTTTTTTAATGTAGAAATTACAGTTGTGTATTACCTTAGAGATGTTTCAGGGATAATGACTGCAAAATGGAAAGTACGTGAACTGTTAGTATTTTGTCCCCACAGAAATTAATTTCACTGAAATCTCCATGTGATTTTGAGAGTTAGTGTTTCTGCTTCTGGTTGCCCTGATGGTGTGTGAAGGTGGTGCTATATGCCTCTGGAAAGAGCCAGGAGAGTTAGTAGCCAAATTTTCCATTTAGACAGGTACTGCACATAGCCAGGGACAATAAAATAGAAACAGAAGTTACTACAAGTGTAGCGTAACAGGACATTATGTGTGTGTCTATGAGATCTAGACATACAGAATGGCAATTTCAGGTGTTGTTTTGTTTAGCTATGATGCTTACATGCCTGAAAACCCCAGTGAGATGGACTATGTGTTCTTTCCTTCTCCTGAATAAGGAAAGAAGAAGCAAAACCAGC
The DNA here is from genome assembly GCA_013397975.1 of Machaerirhynchus nigripectus. Classification (NCBI taxonomy): domain Eukaryota; kingdom Metazoa; phylum Chordata; class Aves; order Passeriformes; family Dicruridae; genus Machaerirhynchus; species Machaerirhynchus nigripectus. Next base: position 662,607 of record VZRQ01004342.1, on the reverse strand, counting down.
TATTAGCTTTTTTTACAGAAGACTACGGAGATTCTTAGTCATATATTCTTAGTAGGTATGAAGTATATAAAATAAATGGTAACTGTTTATTTCATTGGAGAACATGTAACTATTTACAGAGGCAGCAATAACGCACCAAAAAGTGCCTCACTTTACAGTGACTTTTACAGTATAGATGTTTTGTGCGTGTTGGTGACTTACCTTCTTTTTAGTAGTTCTTTTAACATCAGAAAATTTTACTAAACTATTTTATGCTTTCTATGTGTTTTGGCTTTCTTTGCACTTTAAAACTTCAGTGGTTTTAAAAAAGAAGAATGTAGGTTTTTCGTGATCTTAAAGGTTCCTTTTAACCCAAACCATTCTGTGATTCTATGTGCTGCCTGTGTGTACCTGAGCACCTAAACTCAATATCTGCCATGCACTGCTTTTTAGTTGAGAGAGAGTCACATAAGCCTAAGCAGCTGGGAAATTGAATTAAGGTAGGAAGCTGAGGTTTGAATTGTTCAAACATCTGAGTTCTTACCTCTTGTTTTGAAAAGTCCTTTTGTCAAAAAATTACACAAATAGATAATGTTAGCACTATGAGGAATATACTTCTGATAATACTATTAATGTTTCTTCATCTCGGGAACTGCAAACTCATGAAGAAAAACTTTGAATAGTTTTTTCAAAATTTTGGTGGTGTTACAGTATAAACATAACAAAGACTGCACCAGTCCCCCCGCCCTTCCTTTTCCATGTATTTATTTAGTCCCAAGCCTTATAAATCCAGATGTGGTCCTGAGGGAAGTGTTTGCTTTATAATGTTTTTGCATAGTCATCTGCACAGCCAGCAGGCTGTTTGTGATCCATGAGTGCTGTTCTACAGCTTCCAGAGGGAGCTTGGCAGAAGCGAGGTGGTACCATTCACCTTAGGGATGGGGAGAGATGAGCACAAACGTGTGCAAAAGACTGAGAAGTCAATTTGGGGTTCAATATTGCAAGCTTTTTCTTTCCAATATTATGTTTTTGTTTTATTTTGTTTGTGAGATACTGATTGCAGCTTACAATTTCTTTTAATTCTGTTTTGTCAGCAAATTGTTCGCATCTCATGGTTTACCAGCCCAAAAAACACCCACGTTTACTGTTTAAAACTAGTTCAAAGCAGCTCTTTATTCAGGGTGAAAATTGAGTAAACTCTGGCTTCAGGCTCTGAACTTGTCTCTGACACTCAGTTTCTTTTTCCTACTGTTGTCTTTCTGCGTGGGTGTTACTTTTCTGTTGTTAATTTGTTTATAAAGAACAAACCAATGAATTTTCAAATTCAACATGGAATATCACTGGAGAATTACTTCATCCAGATGACTTTACTAACGACTAATCAAGATCCTGTTGGTCTTTTTCTGGGGTTTTTTTGTGTTTGGGAAAGATTCCTTGTTAAATCTGAAATAAATTTGGAGAGTTCTTCCTGTGGGAAAGAGGTCTCACTTGGAAAAGGATGAAACCATCAAAATACAGAGCCAGTAATGCTTGAGAACTAACTTTATTAGTGCTTAAGACACTGTTTTCGCTTCTCTCTTGATGTACTGAAATACTACTGTGGAGTTGTATTTTGTCTGGTAGAATTCATCAGTACTGAGGTTATAGCTAAAGACAAAGATAACCTTTTTTGTATGCAAAATGCTGTGTTTGCACAGTACCTTAATTTCTTTGCGTTGTCTCTGAATAATGAGAGGATAACTGGAATTTCTTAAATGCTATAAAATTAAGACAGGGGAATATGCTACAGATGAAGAAGATGAAGACATGGGACCTGTCCTTCCAGGAGGTGACATGGCTATTGAAGTGTTCGATCTCCCTGAAAATGATGACATGTTCTCCCCCAGTGATGTGGACACCAGCAAACTTGCTCACAAATTCAAAGAAGTAAGTTATATATCAGAAAATACTCCTCAAAGAGTAGTACTGAAATACCTCAAAGAACCAGATTTCTAGTTATCTCAGTGCTTAGTGTTTGGGTTTCTTCTCTTGAAAAATAGAGTGTTTTTTGCTGTTTGCATGCTTAGTATTTTGAAATTACTCAAAAAATTCTTCTTGAAAGAAGTAGAACTGTTCTTTGGAGATATTTTGGCATCAGCTTTCAGCTGACTGTTGTGTTGATGGAGGGTAATTTGTAAATTAACTTTTCAGTACAGAAGTTATTCTGCCTCAGCACTTAGTTTGACCAGGTTGACAAAGTGCAATTTAATTCATCACTAGCTGCGGTTTGGGGTGGGGTTTTTTAGGTTTGGGTTGGTTGGTTGGTTGGTTTTCTTTTTGTAAGATTCCAGTAAAAGGTGATTGGGAAAACCAAACAGGAAATGTTAAATTTCAGTGAAGAGAGAGATGTGAAACTCATCCTACACCATTACACAGCAACTCGTCAGTGTACAGCCATGTCATATGTTTGGCCATGTGTTTAGAAAGATGCTGTATTGGAGAAGCAGCCATACTTCAAGAGGGTATTTACCAAAGTCTATGGTTACAGAGTATGGCATCCAGCCGAACTAACTGTGGTGTTAATTGTGGTCATTGAATTCATGTAATTTCACATACCAAAGTACTGAGGGACGTTTCTTCTGCATTTTAGGCTGTGCTTTTGATGTGGCTTCTTTTTGAGCTTTCCTGAATTCTGATGCAAATAATGATATGAAACAATGGCTGTACCTAAGCTTACAGTAATGGGCTGAGTGATGGCAGTAAAGAACTTTTTTTTTATAAACACAGGAAGATGGAAGGGTTGAAAGTAGCCAGAACCTCATAGGAGATTTAAGTAGCAGAACCTGGGCCCAGATAGGAGTTTTAAAATACCAGGGCCCCCTTTTATCCTTTTCCACTTATCCTCTTGCCTTCCCTCCACTCGAAGTAGATGTTTTATCTTGTATAAATATATTGTTACTACTATCCAGTGAGAGTAATATATGGAAAGTAATCAGTCAATGAGAAACCAGTCTTTACCTTTTCTGCTGATATCCTTCACAGCCATTGGGTGCCTACTGTTATTCATCATTGTTTCCTGAAAGTTTTTTACTTTACTTAAATTATGATTTTCTCACTCTATATTTTGAGTTTCAGGGTCTTACATGAATTAGCAGAACATTTTACTTCATTTTCTAATACTTTTCATTATACATAGAAATACAGTTGCAAAGTGGTGGGAAGATGCTACCATTCTCCATGTGCCAGCAAGTGTTCCATGGCTGTGCAAACCAAAGATGCAGTGATGGGCAAGAAACTCACCTTTGAATAAATTACCTTTAAAACTGTGCTTGAATACAGTTTCTATAAACTCAGGCTTTTGCCATATTTGAGCTTGTCCAGACTGATTTGAAGTTATTTGCAGACCTGTCTTCTGTAATGGCCTTAAAACGCTGGTTTAGAGACCAGAGAAGGGTACTTTGGGATCCTTGAGTGTAAGTGCAGATGAGAGCCTGAGAAGAAAACATGAAATGCCTAAGAGTGGACTCTTTCAGCAGCCCACGCAGTTACTGCTGTTACGAGCACACCACTTTTGTTTCACTGATTGTATTTAAGAGTACACAGCTGCGTTTTGTTGGCTGATGCAGAGTGAGTACATGTATTTTTCTTGGTATTTGCCCTGAATTCTTTAAACACTAGAGGACTTGTTCATGATCACACTGCACAAGCCCACACAGTGTTTTCTGGAATTGTATTTAAAGAATAACTGTTCTTTCTTGTTCTTACTCCAGAGATTAATGAAAGTATTAGGCAAGTGGGTAGGACATAATCTTTAAGCATAATAGTTTGACCTAATTAGTTGAATTCAGTCTTTGCAACAAAAAATATGTTCCCATACTCTGAGACCACTCTTCCTTGAAAAGCCTTGCTTTTGGAATGAAAGTCAGAAGAGAGACGGGCATTCCTGGGTGAATCACTGTACTTCTGAAAGTCTTGTTTTCCTGGCTGTAAAGCAGGAAAAATAGGATGGCTTTTTCTTAACTGCTTTGAGAGAAATAGCTAGAAACTTTATTTGAGCTGTGATGATTGAAGAGAGACAGGATCTTTAGGGAGAAGGGAAATTTATGTAAGAATTCGTTACTTAATGTTTGAATGAAATATATGAAAAATGGATGATTATTATATGCAAAAAATATATAATGATTACGTAAAAATTGTCATGGAGATTATTAGATTCTATTGTGTACTTTCCTTCCCAACGTACTCCTGATATTTTAACATTTGCTAGACCTTCATCCCATTCTACCTTTTGCAATATTGATGAATTCAATCCATTTTCTCTCTAAAACATACCTTTTACAAGAAGTTTTATTATTTTGAAGAAAATTATTCAGCTTTTCAAGACATATTTGAATAGGAAATGTGCCAAAATTTACTCAAAATGTCTTTGTTGAAGTGAAGCCTTCACAATTTTATATTGACGTAAAGCCAAAAAAAATACAGAAAAGTATCTGCCAAGAATTTGTCTGGCATTATATGGGACATGGAATAAAGATTTCTATTCCTCTGTTAGTAAACTTGCTTAAAAAATTTTAGCTGTAGAGTCCAGATTTTCCTGGCAAATAGTTGACCTTGCGTGTTGTTTAGTCTAACCTATGTGTGTTTCTCATCTGTTCTACAAGCATAATTAGTTATTTTTGTTAAAAAAGTACATATCCAGCTATGCATTTTTCTGTTAAGCAGAAAAGTGTCTTTTTTCTTCTGCCTCAGTGGGATCTGCTGTACCATGTACTGATTCAATGATCTGACTGGGTGCTCAATATTCATTTTTTTAACTTAATAACAGAGAGCATGAAAATAACTGTTAAAACCATCTGTACCTGAGCAGATTGTCATTTATGCAACAATTTGGAGTTTATGTGTATGTAATAATAAGCTGTTTAAGTGCTCCTTATGGATTTGTGGGGTTTTAGAAGAGATGGGAGTGGACTGTCAGCAGGTAGCCTAAGGCTTTGAGTCTTGGCTTTTCGATCTCATTATTAAGTCTGCAAAGGGGAAAACCTAGCTCAACCATTATTCCCCTGATTTTATCTCATCCCAGAACAGTGTAGCAGAACTAAGCAAAGGGCTGGGCATTTTATAAGCACCATGATGTTTTGAGATGGTTCTTTCATAATTTTTCACTATTAACAGGAATGAACTTACGGGAGAAAACAGTCTCTGAAAATTGCAGATCAGAGGTTGGAATGACTGGGCTCAAATATTGCAAGTAACTTCTTGCAAATGCTAATTAAAGTATCTCCTTTGTTTCCTCTAATATGTATAATATTATAAAAAGGTGTATGTCCTTCTCAGCTTCCTGGCCTACTGGGTGTAGTAGCTTCACTGGCAACTTCTTGCCGTTAACACCGGCTCCAGGGCTGCCAAGTGCCCTGTTCCCAGCTGCACTGGCAGCTCTCCATCCTGGGCCAGTAGCCCTGCTCCCCTGTGGCACTTCCTCGGGATCCCTGTGATCCTTGGGTTACCTGTGTTTCTGCTAGCTGCTGTAGTCAGTGCCTGCTTTCACTTGAAATGAAATCTTGTATCTGCTCTCCCTGAGCACGTGAAGCGTTGTAACACTTTTCAGTGCAAAGTCAGAAAGTGAGCATAAGTGATAGATGATCGTGGGCACTAGAAGTTCTTACAGTCTCCTCTGGAGACTGTGACCAAGAAACAGTGATGGAAAGAAGATTCTTAAATGGAACTGGTGAATCGGTGTCTCCTTTATTCTGTCCAGCTTAAATTGAGGAGTTCTCCACCTTAAAGGACTAGGTTTATTCAGTATATTAATTAAGGCTGATTTGCAAACCAAACTGTGTCTGAGAGTGTGCATTTCCTATGCCACCAGAAGGGCATTCAAGAGACTTCATGAAAAGGGAATTTCTAAATTAGCTTAGCATTTTTCAGAGATACTTTTGCTGGTCAGCTCAGTGATAGCTCCTGTTACTTTGAAAATTATTCTTCCAGAAGACCTTCTCCTTTGATTAATTTGCACATTTTCTTACTAACAGCTGGGTCTTCAAGAATGTAGCCGTTGCTTAACCAGAGATGTTAGTTTTTGGTTCAGTACAACAATCTCACATATTCTATTAGCTCAACATAAACTATTCCCAAAAGCTCATGTTAGTCTTGCAAGAGAAGTAACCTGCATGTAAAACATGCTTTTCTGTAACTATTCCTTCTATTCATAAATAATGGATGATGGCCTTGTCTCCACTGCAGTGCTAACTCAGGCTGTGATTCAGTTTTTGCCCTTGCTCTCAGCTCCATACCCAACATACACAAGTCACTGATTCAGTATAAGGTTTTGGGATTGCCAGAAGTTTGTCCATGCTGCCTGCTTTAAACAGCACAGCAGCAGGGATTGGGGTGCAGGCCAGTGTTGGGTACATGTGCGTGATCATTTCCATTTGGACTGGGGTTATGCTGTCGAAGCTGTGGTTCAGTTCCTACCGCAGAGCGTTCCTGGAGCCTGTGAACAGCAGACCTGTGCGGTAAAACGAATGGTGTTGCAGAATGTTGCCTAATAAATATACTCAAAGTAGTGACTGTTCAGGATCCGACTAATATAGATTAGTACAGAGGAAATCCCACAGCAGGTGTGCAGGTGGATGCCAGGTCCCCCACAGGAATGCTTTCCCTGTACAGATCCCCTGTTGTTGTGGCTGCTTGGTGATGTAACTACAACCTTTAGCACAGTGCCTGGGCTGTTAATCTGCTTGCAATCGCTTTGTGTGCTTGAATGCTGTTGCTGTTATTTACAGTTTCCCTGTGTAACTGTTCTCGATTGAGATTAGCTGGCTTGAGCACAGTAACTCCAGATAATGGTGCAGGATAGCATCAGTTTACCTTTCTTCTTGCATGAAATAAATGTGTGGAATCTTCCCTCAAGATTTTCCTGACTTCTTGTGTTGTTAAATCACTTATTTCCATATTTGCTTTTTTGTAACGTGCCTGCTTTAATCAGTGCAGTGGGACTTTCAGCACTGGGACGTATTTCACATTCACATCAGAGGAGAGCAAAGCCCAGCAGGATAACATCTATTTTTTTTAAACATAAGACATTTGGTTTTGCTAAACAGATTGGATGTTCTGATTTGAAATTATGAGTGGTTAGACGGCATCCTATCTTTAATTAGGTTGCACAGACTGAGTCATTTTGCAAGCTAGACATTTTAATTTACAATCTACTGCACTGCAGCACTCTTCGGGGCCTTCTGCTCTGTAATAAGGTATTCAACTTGCAGCACAGGCTTTAAAAATACCGGAGTACTCTCTGTGACTTCACTTGTTTATTTTCTATTTTCAATTCTAGTTGCAAATCAAACATGCAGTTACAGAAGCTGAAATTCAGAAGCTGAAGACAAAGGTAAGAATCAATATATGGTTAATACGTGATGTTTTTTTCTTCATGCAAAATCAGATCTGAAGACATGTATCTTTACGTGGGTGGAGAAGTCAACATTCTTATTAAAGGCTGATTAGGAAGCACAGTGGCTCAGATAAATCTTGTCTTGGTGTATATTCTTTATTCCAAGTTTCAAGTAAAAATCTTAAGTGCTGCTATTAAAAGAAACTGCCAACTTTTGTAGCTTCAATTAAACATATGTTTTAAGGAGTGCCATAATGACTAAATGGCGTATTTCTAGTTTTAAAACTCTGCTGCATTTTTTCAGGTTTTAAAATTATATTTGGATTGAATATTCAAGTTGAAGTTAGTAGGTTTTCTATTTACCAGTGATGTTAAAGTATTCCTATGCTGCTTTCCTTTATCAACATTTTAAAAAAACCTAATTTGTTTAAAGGTATTTATTAGAAATTATTTTTATATACAGAAAAAAAAGTGTTTTTTCATACTGTTGCAGTTGTCTTTAAAAGATAGTCTAGGAAGGAAAAATATGACCCGTTTAAAAAAAAAACATTATCTCACAATCAGCTGCTAGTTAATACATTAAATTTGCTATAGCAATAAAAATGAATTGGGTTTTTTTGTACTAGGGTAACCTTTATGGGAACCCAACTGATTATTCAGTTGTTCAGCAATACTAGGTTTTATAATGACATCCTTCTCTTCGAGTCTGAGTACATTATAAAGGAAAAAAAAAAAGAGGAAATTGTACTTTAGAAAAAGATTTTAGATTATTATTTCTTTCCAGCAGTATTTGCACTCACTATGTATTTTGCATAATGTTTATCAAATTTGCATAGATCACTGTTAAAAAGAAATTCAAAGTGCAACCGTTTGCTGTAAGGACGATTTCTGTTGTCCTATCTCAGTCCAGAAAGTCAAAAATCTTTTCTTCCTCTGGTTTCCAGTTCCAATCTAACAATTGGAGCCACACAGTCAATCCCTTGGGATTGTGCCAAGGCCCATTGACTTGATGGCATCAATGTGTGGGTGTAAACATTCATCTGTGCAAATCCATTTGCAAAATTAGGGTTAATGTGCCTTTTAGTGTTGTACCTTTTTACTTTGTCTTTTCAATAGAGCTGAAGAACATGTGACTAGTTTAGGTATATTACTAATAAAACTGCAAACAAGTTAATTTTTTTTGTGTGTATCAGCCGTGATGCTGCCTAGAGCAAATTAAAAAGTCTTGTTAAATAAACAGGGATGTTAAGGCATTTTTTGTTCACTAAATTCTAGGAGCTAAATTACACAAGATGCTGTATAACCCTAGCCTTATCCAGCACCAAACACTGAAACCTGCAGGTAGCTTCAGTTAGGAAATGACAACCCTAACACACACAAAAAAATCTGGAAATCAAATTCCCCCTTTCCAACATAAGAAATGTCATAGTTTTCTGAAAGTGTGTGAACGCTTTATAGCACCTGAGTCACATGCATAAAGCAACGTGAGATCCCATGTGCTGGCTGATTAACCCTGCAGTTTGCCTGAGTACTCCACTATTGACATTTTTAAATGTCAGTCAGTCAAATAGGTTACTATAACCCAGAGAAGCATAGAGGCTGCACTGGAACACTGAGCAAAAACTCTACTTGGTTTTATTAGGAAGAATAATACATGTGTCAGCCTGTTTTCTGTGTCCTGGAACACTCTGCCCACTGCTACCATATTACTATTGTAGTTACTAATGCACTGATTCTTGCTGTTTGCATTGTTTGAATTAATCCTAAACTATTAGGCTGTACTTTTTAGCTTTTTATGGACTACATCTCCACTCCTTTGTTCAGCTGCAGGCTGCTGAGAATGAGAAGGTGAGGTGGGAATTGGAGAAGACCCAACTCCAGCAGAACATTGAGGAGAATAAGGAAAGGATGATGAAATTAGAGAGTTATTGGATTGAGGCACAAACCCTGTGTCACACAGTGAATGAGCACCTCAAGGAGACGCAAAGCCAGTATCAGGCTCTGGAGAAGAAATATAACAAGGCAAAGAAATTAATCAAGGATTTTCAGCAAAAGTAAGCAGCTACACCAGGCTCAGCAAATGACTTAGTGGCCAGATAGAAAACATGTATGTAGTATATTTTGAAATATGAAAATCACTATTAAACACCTGTAAGGTAAACACTGTTTTCCACTTTTTTATTTATGAAAAGCATGGGCTCTTTATTATGGAAAAGTGCTAGTAATCAGGCTGTAGTCATACTGTACCTAAATAAAGACTTAGTCTGTAATATTCCAGGTTGGTATGTTTCAGAATTAGGAGGTAGTTCAATGTAATTGTAAAAAGCTAAGAGTAATCATAGTAAAGCATTTGATTAGCAAGTTTGCAGCAGTTTTTATTGGTATTGTATCAGCTGGATTCATTCCTGCTGTATTGTAACGTAACATCAAAAATAATATTGTTTTTTTACATTTTACATTTTATTTTTCTTCTTCTTGTAGATGCCAAGAATGTTTGAGCTGAGTTGAGCTAACTGATGATTACCTGGCCCCCTCTGTTTCATGTGTTCCCCTCTCCCTGGTGGCTAGCAAGAATAAAAACATCTTACATTTCTAAAACAGCTTCCGTTCCACAAATTACTTTTTTTTTTGGCAGCAGCTTTTTTCATTTTCTGCTGAAATATACTTACTTAAAGAAGAAAACTCAAAAGACATACAGCAATGTCAAGTGATAATTTGGATTGCAGAAATGAATATCCTGTCCCATTGAAAAAGGGGTTAGATTGTCAAAATATCATTACCCATCCTGGAATTTTGTGACTGTTGCAGAACTAGTTTGCATCTTGTGTGTTTTCTATCACAAATTTCTTTGATATTCATAAATATTCATGAAAATAAGGGAGGGGTAGGGAAAGTCACTAGAATGAGTTTGGATAGCTTTCTAATGATATTCTGCTTTACATTAGTAAAAGATCTAGTCAGCTGTTTTTAAATACCTCAGACTCCTAAGCTGACCAAACAGATTTCCTTTCAAAAATTTGATTTGTACCTGCAAACTTAGAGGATGTCCTTTCTGTGAAGGAGCACAGTCATGCTCTAGTAAAACAGAGACTTTGCTCCATTTCCTACAACAGAGAACAGCATAAACTAAGATACGTTGTTTTTGTTGTAAACACAGATTAGGAAAAGAAACTGGTTTAACTGTTTTGATTCTCAGTAAGAACTGAGATTTTTTTCTTTCCAGCTAAGTTGCTGTTGCCATTTTTATATCATCACCTAGCATATTCACTTAGACTGCTTAGGGTTTTGTCCTGATTGCAGTTTTGTAGTTCTTATTAAGTAAGTGATAATTTATTTGCTAAGGACAGATTTTTCTGATGAGTAGCAAAACATTTTGGTTTTTGTTTCAATCTGATTGCTTTGATGACAGCAAATACATCTTTTTTTTTCCCTAAGAGAACTTGACTTCATCAAACGCCAGGAAGCTGAACGAAAGAAAATGGAGGATTTGGAGAAAGCACACCTTCTAGAGGTTCAAGGCTTACAAGCTCGTGTGAGTAGCATTTACACTTATATTTGAAGAATGAGACAATTCTGTCTGATATTCTGGAAAAATAACATCTCTAATGGGGAGGGTGTATTGGGGTGAATATTATTGGTAATACTGTGTTGTATTTCTTTCAGATACAAGACTTGGAAGCAGAAGTTTTCAGGCTAATGAAGCAAAATGGAAGCCAGGTTAACAATAACAACAACATTTTTGAAAGGCAGACATCTTTTGGAGAAGTTTCTAGAGGAGATCCAGTGGAAAATCTAGATACTAAGCAAGTGACCTGCCTGGATGGCTTAAGTCAAGGTTTGTTTGAACCCAACCATAACTCCTGTGAATCATAGAATGGTTTGGGTTGGAAGTACCTTAGAGATCATCTAGTCCCAACCCCCCTGCCATGGCCAGGGACACCTTTCACTAGGTTGCTCAAAGCCTTATCCAGTCTGGTTTTGAACACTGCAAAGCATGGGGCATCCACAGCCTCCCTGGACAACCTGCTTCAGTATCTCACCACCCCCACAGTAAAGAGTTCCTTCCGTATATCTAACTGTAGTGGGTTTGTTCACATCTTTTACCTTCTGTGAGATAAGAATTAGGAGAAATGCAAAGCAGGCTCCAAACTTAAAAGAATATTATAAAGAAGTTTTATTAACAGAACTAAAAGAAAAAAGAAATAATAAGGGTCAGAATAAACCTTCAGAACACTTCTCTTCCCCCCATCCTCCTCCATCCTCCCACTTGCAACATAAAGACACAAAACTTGGGATTTTTGAGACAGTTTACCATCTCTATAATAGTCTTTCTTCAGTTCACTTAGGGAGAGGAGTCTCTCTTGCTATGCCATGGGGACATCTCCACAAGAAACAGTTTTCTCATGGCTTCAGTGTCACAACAAACAGCTGCCCAGGGTGGTTCTCTGCTCGATGTGAAAGTCCCTTCCTTTGGCTTACAGCTTTCCCCACAACTGTTTTTGAGGGTTCAATCTAGCTAATGGGGTACTATTTTAAGGATGAGCTGTTCAAAAGCAAAGGTTCTCTTCATCCATTCTCTGGGATCATCTTCATCTCTAGGAACAGAGGGCTTCTTCCTTGGGAGCAAGGCTATTCACTTCATCACCATCTTTCTCTGTTCAGGCTTCTCATTGGATCACAGCTGCTTCAACATGGGCTTGTTTCAGCATAAGTACCTTTGCTCATAGCTGTAGTTTGAACGCTCTACACCCCACGTTTATAATGAAATTACAAGGGGTATTCTGATGTATCCTAGTCCATCACCATAGCCTTACAAAGAATTTCAGCTTCTAGGTTTGAAGCATCTCCTCTTTCTCCTCTCTCTGGGCTTCAGCTCTTCCTTCTTCACTGACTTTGGTGTCTCAATCATGGTGTCTTTTCCATGTGCTTTCACCTTTCCCTTTCCTCTGACTTGGGAGAGGACTGATGTCTGCAGGCTTCATCTGTTCTGGAGAGCTTACAGCGCTGAAGAGGTTAATCTTACCCAGGCCTTGCAGCTGGAATTTACCTTTCGCTGGTGGTCACACGATCTCTGCCACGATCTCTGCCGGGGAGCACCCTGAGCTCATCTTGGTGTAAAGTTTCATTTTGGCGGCCGAGCCAAGGACGGGGAATGGGGGTGGTGCCCGGCCGAGCTGCAGGCCAGCCCGCATCAAGCAGAAGTGGCTAAGATCTTGCCAAGCCGCGCTGGGGGGGAGGCCAGCCCGCCTGGCGCCGCAGGCCGTGGCCCAGCCCCGCCAGGCCGAGCGGGGCAGGGCCCAGCCCGGCCCACCAGCCACATGGGCACCCCAGTCCAAAGGCCGGGAGCAAGAGAGAGCTTCCCGGGCTCGTTCGTACTTACATGTGTTTTTACAGAGCTGTGTCCAGCTTCATAAGTGGTTCAGCAGAGTTGTCAGTATTCAAACGAGCCATCTGATTGGGTTTATCGGGTCTGCAGGAAGTTAGAACAGCCCCTTGCAAAAACATCACTTCCACAGCTGGTTGATTTGTCCTTAACTAAAAACCAAGCTGTGCTAACCCACGACACTAACCTAAATGTCCCCTCTTTCAGTTTGAACCATTACTCCCTGTCCTGTGACTACAGTTCCTGACAAAGAGTCCCTCTCTGGCTTCCCTGTAGGGCCCCGTTACATACTGAAAGGTGCTGTGAGGTCTCTGCACAACCTTCTCTTCTCCAGGCTGAACAGCCCCAACTTTCTCAGCCTGTCTTCATAGGGGAGGTGCTCCAGTCCGCTTATCAACTTTGTGGTCTTCCTCTGGACCTGATCCAACAGTTCCATGTCCTTCTTAGGCTGGGAGTCCCAGAGCTGGATGCAGCACTCCAGGTGGGGTCTCACAAGAGCAGAGGGGAAGAATCACCTCCTTTGACCTGCTTTTGATGCAGCCCAGGATTCATATAAACTATAATATTATTTATATCTCTGTTGGAAAAAAAGCAATACATTATGAAATAAATTAATTTCTAACAAGCACAGAGGTGTTTTATTAAAATTGATATTTTAGCAGTCATTTCATGTGTGGACCCCAACAATATTGCCTTACAAACAAATCAATATGAATTAGATTTTTAACAAGTTATGGGGATAAAAAAGAGCTAGTCCTGCTGAAATGGTATTAGGTGATATGCAGACCTTGTGCAATTGGTTTCCACAAATCTTCACAGGCCTGTTTTTTTCTGTGAAGTGTTAGTTGTACTGAAATCTCTGAAGTTCAAGAAAGCACCCAGGATGACAAGAAAGTCTGTATTTCTGCCATAGAGACTCAGTAAGTGTTATAAAACATTTAATACTTAGCAGTACTGTTAACACAAATGCTTTCAGTTTGTGTCAGGCGAGGAAAGTGTTTTCTTCACCTGACTTAGAAAAATGGTGCTTACGTGTACTGTTATAACAATGTCAACACATATCTGTGGCTCAAGAGCTAAAATCAAGGAATTTCTACATGTAAAAAAAAAAAAAGAATAAGAATTGTAAAATTCATTCCAAAAATTTGGAAGTTCTTAGTATAGCGTTAAAAATCTGCATGTCAGTGCTTCAAAATTATGTTTTCTGATTGATGGATTTGCATGAAAATTTTCAAAGATCTGCTTTTTTCATTGCAAAAGTGTTCTCCTGGAGAAATGTAACTTACCAGTGTTAATTACTTCTGAGTGTTAGACTAGCTGATCTGTGAATTTAAACGCCCAAGTTAAACCACATGAATAAAAAAAAATTATTTGCTAGGAAAAATAGGTAATTTGCAATGATTTTTTGAAAGCAGAAGCATCATAGTTAGACCTTAGATTCCAGGCTGCATTTGTGGTTTTAACAAGAGAAAAAAAACCCTCCTTTTTTAAAATAAGGATATCCTTAAATATACTGTAGCACTCTTTGACTTCCATATACCTTTTCCAGTAAATTCTGTATCAGTTTCTGAGGTCTGTATCAGGCTGTAATGTAGTGATACTTGCTCTGCAAAGAGCCTAGGTCTCTGTATCACTCTTGTTTAAACCTTTTAGGAAAAGAACCTGCCATCAACCCATGGATGTTTGCGGAGGAGCTATAAAGGGCAGGGGAGTTGTCCATGATGTTTTGGAGAGGAGTAGAGTCTCTCTGGGTGCTGTGGGTTGTGCACACTGTCTTTGTGACATTCACACAGGTGCTCCAGTCTCTTTTCTGGCTCATGTTTGGCCAAGTATAACACAAGCTTCTTGATAAGGCATCTGCATTATATTCCTGGGATAGGACTGTGTGTAGACAGCCACATCCCAGAATTTTTGTTCAGAAGTTTGCAGGTCTGTCTTCCATCAAAAAATTAGGTTATGTAAAAATATAATACTTTAGTTAAAATTGTATTAAGTATGTTTTCGTTTCAGTGCAATGTGAGGTGTTAATTACATTCTTGCATGGTAGGAGACTTGGGAAGAAGCAACGGATGCAGCCTAATGGCTGCAAACATTTGAGCATAACTGTTCCTGATCCCCCTGGTGCTCTGGCCGTGTTTAGCATCCTGCCAGACTGCACGACTCCTCAGGCTGTAACATAACCTCACACTGAGCTTAAGGGGCTGCCAGTAACATCAGTGGAAGTTAAAAAAAGAAAATCAAAACTACTATGGCCCACATAATTCATTCTTTGCTTTGCCAGGGAATACTAGACATGGTTACAAATACATGGTTTATTCTGAGAGTCCAGAAAAATGGATAAGGTGCATTGTAGCTTTCTGGTTAAGTGATCATGAGCTGTGTGTGCAGTAGCAAATCAAGCTGTTTACTGGCAGGAGTCACTGGTTCAAAATCTAAACAGTTCAGTGCTAAGGCTAACTTTGGCAGTCTCAGACTTTGACATCACTGTTCAAGTGCCCATTCAGGCCACTTTGTGGCTGTATTTTCTGGGTCTCTTTGGATACCCAGGGATGCATCAGTTCACAGAAGGAGGTTTTAAATCCTGTCAGCCTGTCTAATGGAAAAACAGTGGGAGTACAGGCGAGCTCTTTCCTGCTTCACAGTGGTACTGAAATAATTCAGATGGAAGAACATTGGAGTCAAGTGGTTGAATGTCTGATGAAAGAAAGTCTCATGACATTGACTCTGAGAGTGAAATAAAAACTATTATTACTTTTATGTGAGAGATTTTCCAGACTTCCCAGTGGGTTGGGAGATTTCTGCAGCATCATGTGAAGTTGTGAGTTTGTGCTGGGAACTGTGAGGGCCAGCCAGTCTGTGCAGAAGAGGGAGCTGGGACTGGGGGTGGCAGCACATGTGGCTGAGGCGGACATCATCTGGCAGCAGCCCAGTTCCACTGCAACAAAGCAGGGCAAGACCAGTGATGGGGTGGAGGAAGTAGGAAGCTCCAGGCCCAGATGGTCTTTTGCTTTGAGAAGGCCCATATGAGCACTTCTGTGAATACCATTTGCAGTCCTGTGTTGATAGCTTGAATAATTTCAGCAGTGAAACGAAGGGATGTATGGAAGTGTACACCTGAAAGAGGAAATACAAGCAGTTCAAGCTGTGACAATGTGTAGTTACCTGTGGAATACTTAGGGCAGAAGCATAATTGCAAGTCAGACAATGCTAATTATTCTGTAGTATCATGTGAAGTAAAATTTAACTCTTACACATAGAAGAAAAGCAAAAATATCTGTAAGATCAGATTTTAATTAATTAGTGTATTATGAATGCAGTATGTAGACAAGTAAATGAATCTAATGGATTATTGTTTGATTTTTACTGTGAGGGTTGAAAAAAAAATTGTTAAAACCATAAAGAATCTATTCTTTTTCTGGTATAAAATACAAAAAGACCTTTTAAATTGTTTTTAGTCTTAGTTACTGCAGCTTTGTAAAATGTTAGATTTGCTGCAATACTCAGATTTCATTTCAGTGGATAGTTGATAGATAAGACAAGTGCAGCTATGTTACTTTTAGTTTTAGAGGCAAGTCATATATGAAATGTTCAGTATACCTTGCTCGCGAGAAACTCAGGAATCTGGTGTCTTTGAAGCCAGGCAAGTAAGACTGTTTCACTGTTCCATGTTTTATATTAAATACTTATCCACTTTTCATGTATCACCTACTGACCTTTATGCCCTGAGGGAGGAGAACTCTCTGCAGGCCAAGCACATGCAACTCCCTGTGAAGGAGTCTGAGTGGGTCTGCTTTCTGGGCTGGTACAGCTGCGTTTGTGTGGTCATTTGCCTAACAGTGGGAATACTTTGTTGAATTCCTACATATCTGCAGTTGATTCTTTGCTATGCCCTTGCTGAATCTGTACAGATATGTTGTTTATGCAAATAACTCGTTTTCTGGTAGTACTATAGGAGTTATGAAGGTACAGGTACAAGTAAAATCTGTCTTTTCTAACCTAAGATTCTATGCAAAGTGCATGTACTTGCAATTGTTTGTACAACAATTTCTTTTGTTAGGAAAAAGTAGTGAAAGATCCTTCTGTTAAACAGCTTCAAATCATGTTTCCATACAGATTTCAATGAAGCAGTTCCAGAAACAGAGAGACTGGACTCCAAAGCTCTGAAGACTCGAGCTCAGCTCTCAGTGAAGAACAAGCGGCAGAGGCCTTCCAGAACGCGGCTGTATGATAGCATCAGTTCAACTGATGGGGAGGACAGCCTGGAACGAAAGGTGAGAAGGACTCTACCCTATCTTTCAGGCTTCCTATGGAGTGCTAGATTGCCCCTGTAAGTTATTTCATCCTCTATCCTTTCATTGTAGCACAGGCAGTATTTATTCCTCTGTGGCCAGTCTGCTGTGAATGTCCTTGAGTGATGTGCAAGTCCGGTCTCCTTTTGAGTCAGCACACCTGTTTTTTTGGTTCTGTTGTGTTTTAACTGGAATCCTGGTCTTTTTGATTTACATGTGCTTTATAATGCAGAGTGGGTCCTTTCATTTATGCAGGAGGTGACAGGAGCTTTAATTGTGCCTTTCTCTATTTGTTAATTTGTTAACACAATTGATACATTTGCTCATTGTTTTGTCCTATTCTGACTTGTCTGAAAGCAAATACCAATAAACAACACTGTGTGTGGTATCAAAGGGTAATGCCATGAATTGCTACAGCATTTCGTACAAATAGAAAGCTAAATAATGAATAAAAGAATTGCATGTTCAAAGTAAATCTTCCTCTGTTTGCTTACTAAGTGGTATAACCTGCTTTATAATCTCTTATACCAACAGCCATCACACAGTTACAGTAGTCCCATGCACATTTCAAAATCACCACTGCCCTTATGCATGAGAGCATCCTCACCAGCATCAGATTCTGGTGCTTCCTCCCTCTCCCCCGTGGCTAGCAGTGCAGCAATCTCACTTGACAACCTAACTGAAAACCAAGAAGAAGAACAGCACCACAAAGGAGGTGTCCTGTCCCTGTATGCTCAGGGAGACACTCCACTTTCCTCTCCTTCAAAATCTGGGCACAGCTCTGAAGCATCTCCTTTGCATCACCCAGCTGGCAGGAATATTTTACAGGATAAAGGTATTACTGTTTCTTTTACAATAAATTGATGCATCATTTTGCTCCCTTACATCTGTCTGCTTAATGACCTTTTGTTGTGCAGTAGGACCTTAGCAACTAGAAGGTCATCATCTTGTAATTTCTTTTGCCTACCTGGAAGTCAAAAACTTAAAAATGACCTTGTATGATGGTATAAGAAAAAGACAAAGTTTAAAAAGGGATAGGGAACTGCTTACTACCTTTTGTTTTTTTTTTTTGGCTTTCTTGGAACTCACTGAACAGAACAGGGGGAAGTTGCCTTTAAGAGTATGTTGTATTGTGTTTTTTTAAAAAAGTGTTATTTGACCTTGGGATACCTCCATATTACAAACATGCTTAACACAGTGTACTTACTCAAATAATGTGATTTTGGCTCCGCTAGATGATTTTTTTGGAGGGTGCAGAAAGGAGTGTAAAGCAAGAACAACAAATTGTAGCTTTTAATTGCTGAGAGGCAGCAAAGTCTAGGTTTAACGAGAGGTTAGTGTCTGGAGACTTTTCATTTACTGAAAAAAAAAGTAATTTCTGGGGGAGATTGGCCTCATCGTTACTAATTTAATTCAAACTCTTTAAATGCTAGGTGGATAAAACAGGGTGCAATTATATGTAGCTCAGGTATGTGTCTCAGATACAAGTTTATTGTAAGAATAAAAAAATTATATGTCACAGAATACTGAGCTGTCCTTTTCAGATGCATTTTGAGGTCAGAATTAGCATTTGACACTACTTCAGCATTCTTAGCTATGCACCTTGCATTCTCAAACTGTCACATAAGCTAAAATACATAAGAAAAATTGTTCGTAAGTGAGGGCTGCAGGAGGAGTATTTGATAGGTTCATAACAGAAGTTTGGCTTTCTTGATTAACTGAAAAGAACAATCTATTGAAGATTTATGTTTGTGTGTCTGAAAAGACTTGCTACTGATTTAAATCCTGTCTTTTCTTCATGTTTGTACAGGGCTTTCACACAGGTTCATAAAAGTGTAATGAAACTTCACTGAATTTAGGATAGGTTAATATATTGCAAGTGTTTTTACATGAGTTCTGAAATTGCTAGTTGCAACTAGGTTAAGTTGTTAGGGATTCCAGGTTAAATTCAATATTTGGTTTTGCAAGTAAAAATGAGGGTGTGAACATAAGAATGTGACTTTACAAACTTGGCTTGAATGTATGATTGGTTTGTCAGGGAGGTCCTAAATCCTGCATTTCCAACTGATTATATAAATAATACCTTGATAAAAAATTAGTGGAAACTAATTCCTTGTAGTGCAAGGAATAGGGCATTGCATTCTGCCCACTGTGTCACTCCTTCCATTTTAGGTTTGAAAAACAATCTCTGTCTAAATATTGCTGTAATACTTTCCTCACTGTGACCATTAAGTAAACAACCAATGCTTTTGGGTGTGTCCAGGTTCTGCCGAGTAATACATTAGAATTAACCAGAGCAATTTAATTTCAAGTGGAAAGGATGGTATTTAACAAGTCCTACAAAAATAAGAAACATTCTAGAGCAGTTGTTTGGCAACAAGTGCTGCAGCAATGCTATTTTAAATGATTGTTAGTTTGTCTGTTAAACTCATACAGCTCAGAAGATAAAAGAGACTTTGCATTTGTTTTGTGTGTTCAGGTGGGGTTTTTTAGAGATGGAGAGAGAGCACCTGTGTGGGCACACACATGTCCATGGGTTAGTCTCTCAGTAGTAGAAGTGAGCATTAGCAAGCTCACATTTGTCTTTTCTTCTTTTTCTTAACAGATCCCACAGTTTTGGGGAAGGGCTGCAGTGGCATGAGATTAGTTTCATTGCAAAATGATGAGCTTATAACCACAGATTTTTCATGTATATGTGATGGCTTTATTTTCTTCGGTTCTGCCTGGTTTGTGCAGCAGCATCATGCTTTGATAAGGCAGCGAGGTGACTGCAGCGGGCAGTGCTCACTGATGTGAGGCTGCTGCAAGTGCTTTGTGACCGTGGGCAGGGGGGTGAGGTCTAGCGTCTTCTGCATCCATCAGCCACACAGCTTTCAGCTGGAGGCTGGAAGTGATGGATTAAACAGCTTCTGTGTGATTTATTCTGAGAAAGCAGCTTTTCCTCACCTTCTCTGCAGAACAGCAAGGAGTCGGGGAAGATGCACCCATCCAGGGTGGCCAAAGTCCCCTCCTGTCCAGGCAGGGCACCTGTGCCTCTGGTTCTTGGTCACTGCCATGTGCCAAGCACTGAGTACTTCCTGCATGCAAGACCCTGTAGATGCAGATCCACTCCGCCACTGAAGCGGGTTTTGGGACCTAGCCTATCCATTTTCCACTGTGTCCCATACCCAGCACAAATATTTTCCTCAGCAAGTCATCCTTATTTAAAGGACCCTGGCTGGCCCCAGCTGTGTGGGAGGGGGATCATAGGGATACAAGAGCCCAAACAGAAATTTGCCATTTCAAGTAGTTGCTATGTATTCCTGCTGAGCTCTTCAGACTACTTTTTGCTACTAGAGCAGCAAAACTTCCATCTACTAAATGCTTTAATTATTTGCCCAACACAAAAGCAGTGTACTTTATAATTTCTTGACTTTCACTAAGAAATTTCTCAAAAAAACCCACTGCCCCTTGCCCTGAAGCCCACTTGCGTGTGAATAGCTGATGTGAAAATAAATGTAGCAAGTTTTAATTCTTGTGATAATTTTGGTAGTGGTTAAATGAGAAGTGTGCGTTAAAGGTGAAAGAGGAACTGTAAGAGGAAAGAGGAAAGAAGAATGCACAGTGTAGGGCTGATGCAGAGTGTGCATTGCCTGATGTTCTCCTCGACCTCCTTGGGGAATGGATTTCCTGTTTGTAGACTTCATCTCGCTTTAGTCATTCTTCATATTACTTTTTTTTGTGTGCTTTTTTGGAGTGAGATTACGTGTTAGTTCTTGAAATTTTTTTTTAACATAAGGACTTGTGTTGGTGGAAACGGTATGGCTTTTAGAGTATGGGTATTGCAAAGGGCTTATTTTCCTGCTTTTCAAAGATTTAAGAACCAATTAACTGCACATGAAATTTTTTGCTCGAATGAATACTTGGGCAGGTATTATCTATCAAGCAACGCACAAAGTTCTATACACATAGTTGACTGTCCTGTGGTAGTGCTGTGGTACTTGGGGTTACTGTTGAGCGTTTCATTTAAGTCAGCAGCAGTAAGAGAAATCCACAAACCCAGAAGTGCTTCCAGTTAAAGTGACTGTTATGTCTGAGGTCACATTGCAAAACCCAACAAACCACAAGTGACATGAATGACTGACCTTCATTTGCTTCCTCTAGGGTATTTGGGCATGCTTTTTATGTTTAAGGGTCACTGTGTCTGAATTTTTAAACTACTGTGTGTTTTCTTTTAGCTTCCATATAGATTTCACAGGATGTTTGCCAGACTCAGATTCATTGTTTTGGCTTTATAGGTACTGCAGCCTGTTTCCTCTTCAGGGTTTAATAGCATTTGTAGAAGAGATCAAAAATTGATAGCCATCTCAGGGCAAATTTATTAACTAAGCTACTTTTAGCTTTTGTGATGGTTTGTTTTGTTTTCTTTTCTTTTAATTCAGAATGGTTATATTTTAGGTTAGATGTTTAAATTAACAAAGATGTTCAGCCTAAACTGATTAACTATTTCATAGCATGTCCATCATAAAAGGTACCCTTGGCTCCAAAGTTGAAAAAAGAATTTTAGGAGTCATTTTGGAAGTAAAGCATACATACCAAATGAATTCTGTAAAAAATAAGCTTAAGCAAACTACTGCTGAGTTTAAAAATGGATTCACTGGAATGTTTGCCTAGAAATACTTTGTGTTGTTCGATTTATTACATATTCATTAAAACTCAATCAATATTAACTTCCGATTTTCTTTAATTAAAATAAGATTTCTGTGTATTTTCAAATTCTGAAAGTATTTGTTTTTGTTCCTGTTCACACCATCTTCCTAAAAATGAGAATTCCCCTAATTAAATTGTGTACTGATATACATGTACATGTATGGGTATCTAATTATGAAAAGATACACAAAGTGTTCTGGGTGGAAAGTAGCAATTAAAAATTAATAATGTACATTCTTCCATGTACAAATGTATCCTAGATGGTGCCACAAGTGCTCAGGCAGCAAGAACAACTAGCCCTACTATAGGGCATACAGAAAAACTAAAGCGAAAACTTGCAGATCTTGGGTAAGCATTTTGTTTTTTAAAATACTTTTTCTTCTTCATTAAAAGGATTGAAAGTAAAATTTCAAAGATATTTCCTGATGTTTTTTAATATTCTTGTAGGGCTCCCTTGAGAAGGAGTTCAAACAAGGGCAAGAAGCGGAAAGAGAAAGAAGCTATTAGGGTGACCTATGGCAGTAGGTATGGGTGAAAGACTGAGGATGTGAGAAATTATGTGCCAGAAACATTGGAAAAACCTAATCATCCTAGCAGATGGAATATTAACAGTCCCACTGACTTCATAAATAAGTGTTAAGCTTTGAGATAACATGATCTTACAAACCTAGATTCCTTGGCTCACAAAAGACTAACATATAATCTAAAAGAACTTGGATGTTTATAATGTCATAGAATCATAGAATTTCTCAAGCTGGAAGTGACTCACAAGGATCACCAAGTCCAACTCGATCACTGCTGCTGTTGCATCCACTAATGGGATTTGCAGAAACAGATTTTCAGAGCAGCCCTATAAGATGCACCCAGTCAGTTAATAATATCCATGAACCAGAAACCTTGACACAATTCCACATATATCTTTTTTAAAGCCCCCAGAGCAAAGTTGGGCAGCAGCTGTTCACTGCAGCTTTGCAGCACCCACACTGGGAATGCTTTCAGAAGGGTTTTTTCCCTGAAGATGAGCATCTTAAGTTGAAAAATAGGAAAAATGCTGACAGCATGTCACATCAACAACTTTCAGGCAAGGAATTGTGAATTCTCCATGAGATCTGATGAGACCACATCACCAGCATCAGTACTCTGAATAAATAAATGAATGTTCACAATGACAGGAGGAAATCTTCTCCACAAAAGCTAGTGTAGATTTTTACTGAAGCCCTCTCCTTATAAACTTATGAGTCTGACAAGATCATAGCGTGATAGCAGGTTCCAGGTATGAAAGACAAATTAAAGTCAGGAGGTCTAAGCAAACTTAATATGCTCCAAAAGTCTAGAAAGGACATAGCAAGTCAAAAACTCTGCACGTAAAACAATGCAAAAAACCTACATGATAAAAGAGTTATTGGAAGAAAGCAAAGTTTGAAGGGTACTCAAAAAGACATGGTGGTGGAAAATCAGTATGTAGCCATTTGTGCAGTTCTACTGACAGTCTGATATATAGAGACCCAGTGACAAGTACATTGTGTAGCTCCATAAAATCAGAAAAGCAAAAGAAACCTTCCTTACTCCCTCAGGCACACTGTACTGAAGTGCATTGTTCTGTCTCAGCATACATTTGTACATTTGTATTCTGCAAATATCTGGCAGGATTTTCAGTGATCTTAGGCAGCAGTCATCACCTCTCTGCTGGTGTCAGAAAACCTGTCCCAGTGCGTATGCTCGCAGCATGGCATGGAGTCAGTGATACTCACTGCTGGGTTTCCCTAGTGACAGGGAGAGGTTTGTTAAAGCCAAATCTGTGCACTTCATGTGGCTGTGAGGCAGCTACTGCTCTTAGACATCATGCAGCATTTACATACCAAGCCACAGGCTGGGGGAAATGAACGTATACATGTTTGTAGAACTTGAATGTGCCTTATGCCAACACAGTATGTTACAGATGTTTGTGAGATCCCATAGGTGTGTTCTGTAGAGAGAGCAGATCTCAGCATAGAGATAAGTTGCTTATTAGTCCATGTGATAAATCGGTCATTTGTGTTGTTTCTTAATATTTCTTTAATACAGCTCAATATCCCAATTCCAGTTGCTAAAAGTAGAGTTTAATACGGCTTTCAAAGTTGAAATTCATGAGCATTTGTAATTCTTACTCTGTAAACTGGAGTGTTACTATTTCAGCATAACTTTTTAAACAGCCATTGTCACTTCTTTTGTTAATAACTCCAAAGAATTTGTCTCAAAGAAATGTTTTCTCTCAAGTCCAAAGCAGTATAAGCTCTTTGAAAGAAGGAAGATGATGAAAAGACAGCATCCTGTTATAATTATGTCTGTTACAACAACTGATTGATGTAGAATTAATCACATTGTCATATGAGTGTTCCACGCATTTTTTTGCCATTTCCAGAAAGTAGCACTCAGGATGTGTACATAAAATCCCAGATTATTTCCTGAAACTACCACTAATGCTACAGATACAAAAAAATTCCTCATTTAAGTAAGGAGCATATATTTCTGACTGAAGTTAGGTGATTTGGGCAACAATATTTGTGTTTACTTTCTACATTCAAGCAAGATTAGAGGATGAGAGGGAATTAAAGGACTGGGTCAGATATATCTAACTTTCTTGAAGTTGCTAAATGGAGTAGGATTCTTCTCCTGCGTCCATAGGTGGGGGTCCTTTGACAGCCTCACTTTCATCCATACAGAAAAGAGGCTTCACAATCTATGTGGTCTAGTGATGATGTTAATAATGATTTAGAAGCTGTCCAGAAGGTGGATGTTGAGGGAGATTTACCTTGGCGCCATTTAAACATGGCTGCTAAGAGCAGTGGGATTTTAATGCTCTGGAACCGTAATATATATGTTAATGTAAATAATATGATTCTATGACATATGCATAAATTCCTGGAGGCAGACACTTTGCATAGTTATTTTTAATTTACATACTGTACTAATGATACCTTTAGCAGATAAAATTTTGACATTTTTGTTTTTAACTGTTACCTTTGCCTTGATTACTGCAGTCTTTTGTTACTATGAAGAGAGAAGCTGATAAAGTCACATAGGTGTTTCTTTCATTTTTCTATATCAATATTTTTGATATTTGATTAATTTAAAAGCAAGATAATACTTGCTGTTGTAACAAAGGAACATCCCCATAGATGGATACAGATGCATCTGGTTCATTCTGCCTGTGCTCAAAATCCAAGCCAGATCTTCACTGGGAACCAGGGCCCACTTGGGTCAGTGCTGAGTTTAATGATTTAATCATGCTGAGATACCACTGGGGCTCAGAAATGTGTGAACACAACATGTGGCTTCTTGACAGGAGCTGGTTCTCATCCCAATGGTGGGAGTATAGGCTTTTTCAGCTGGCATCTGTCTCCATTTTCTGGGTGTATGTTGTCTTAAGAAAGCTTGAGTTAGAAAAAGAATCAAAAGAACACGCTTTTTTCTTTTGCTGAAAGAGGGACTTCAGGCATGCCCCTACCAGCTGCATGCCACTCAGTTCTTTAGTCACAGTTACAGGGAATGTCACTCTTTCTACAATTAACTGCCTCTGTGGCATTTTGTAATCTAATGCATATTCCTGCTCCTTTCTCTTAAACAGGACTGTCAGAGAGATGCTGCAGAAATCAGCAAACACTAAATCTTTAGCAGAGCGATCCTCCTCTCTCCCACACTGTGTACCATTCACATGGTATGGAGAGAGCGGCAAGGGATCCAATTCTTCCAGCAACCTGCCGTCGCCTACCAGCTCAACCGAACCTTCCTCTGAAAATTTAAGCCCAGCTAAAAAAGGGTCAAAGGTAGAAAATAAAAACTACCTTACTCCCACTGTGTTGAGTAGCATAATTGGCTTTGTGATTCTGGAAAAAAGAACGGGCCAATATGTGACTACTACAATAAACAGTGCATGGTGTTCATTGTACGGTAACAGCTCATCAAAACAGAACATCTCTGTCATTGTACCATTCCCCCTTCTACCTTTTTTACTCTGTCTTAATGTACATTATTTCAGTAAACTAACTGTGGTGTGCTGTACCGTAACAAAAGCAAGTGGTGCCAGTGGAAATTAGCATTTGGATCCACTGAACAAATGCTAGATTTGTGTATTCAGTTATAGCTATTTTCTTCATTCTTCAGGACTGCTAGTGGGAATACCCATGTTCAAATAAGGTGTTTGCAGGTGAAGAAATGCTGTATGCCGTCAGTCATCTGCCTTTTTTCCCCCAGTACTGAAATCTGTTTGTCATGCATGCTGGATGTTGGATTTAATTCTCTGTATGAAGATGCTTGAACTGTAAATATGAACTATTGCAATTCAATACATCTGTGTGATTCCTTTCTATATGCATGAATGTTTCAGCATGATAACTCCTTAAATAACCCTTAGTTATATACTTAGTAATATACTTAGCCTTTTCATGTTTATCTTCACTTCTGGAAAATATTTCTTTGCCTGTAACTTCTTATTACTTATAGGAGTTGATTTTTTTATACTGGTCTGGTAAAAAGAAGCAGGTATGGTTTTCAACTTTGTACAGGAATATGAATCAGAAATCTAATTTCTTTGTCTTCTACCACCAAATGCATGTTCATAATAGCAGTTTCCACAGGGACTTCTTACTTTTTTGATGCCAAAAGCTGGTGATACATTACATCTGCTGTGCACTAAGCTGTGCAAGGTGATAGCTGTTCTTGTGTTACCTGGCAGGGAGAGCAACACAAGCTTACAGCAGTCCAAATCAGATTGATAGAGAAGACCACCAATGAAATCTCTGAAGACTGAAGAGAAATTATTTGCTTACCTCTTCTCTTTCGCGGAAAAAAAAAATTTTAGACCCATAAATCCTATTTGTGTATTTAAAGAAACATTGTTTAAAAACAGTTTTCAAATGGGGGGAAAAGCACACCCTTTTAGATAGTATTAGATTGAGGTTGTGAGGACTACCCTAATTATTACCAGGCCTTAGCTATCTTGTGTTTTTCCTATAGAAAATTAAGTTTTAAAAGCTTAAATTAATTGTAAAGCTGAAGCTTGCACAAAATAGAGGTGAAAGAAAAATCAGAGTACCTAAAAAAGAAAGATATGTTCTTCACACAACAGGAGGTAGAGCTGTTGAACTCCTGGCCTAAGAACACTGTGTGGGCTAAGGAAGCAGCTAAGGAAGCTGCTCAGATTTTCTTCTCTATAAAGAGCTGGGAAAAACAGAACAGGAATTCTAAATGTAGGTGAGAGAAAAATGATCACAAAAATATTCTTATCTTCTCTGTAAAGTTCACAGGCTCTTAAATTAAGAGTTTCTATACTGCTGCTCAGGCTTTCAAAGTACAGCATGATACCAATATTTAGTTGGATTTCTGGCAAAACTAAGAGGACCAGCACTTGATATTTTTGAAAGTCTTCATGTTTTCAGGAAAGGTAGGACAAGTATCTTGAAGGGAAGATAGAAGGATACCTTTTTTAGTGTTGTTTTTATTGTTTCACTTTCTAAAGTGAATGTCAAAGATGAATTAGATTTGATATTCATTTGGATGTTAGAGTAGAGAGTAGAGGTCTCTGTATTGTCAAGTGTATATTCAAGTTAAATGGAATATCATGGTGTCCTTAATCTTTTATCTATTTTGGTTTTTTCATTTTTCTCCCTCTAGTGTGAAATACTTGTTAATTTTTGGCTTATTCTAATGGTAATTTTGTTGTATTCCTGAAAAATATGTGCCTGTTTTTGCTATTATTTACTGTAAGATGTGATGTCTCTCACCGCATTGTTAAGAAAAAACAGGGTTTGTTTTATGGTTATTAGTTCAGTAAATAACATTCCATATCCAAAGACATTTTTTGCTTTCAATTTCAGTTTTTTTCTAAAGGCATAAGCAAATAGGGAGGATCCTTTCACTTTTCAAGGAGATTATTTGGGACTCAGAAGTGGATTCACAACATATTCTCCTTGCTCTTTCAATAGGAGTTTTCACTTCTCTCTGTTCATTAATTCTCTGTCCTATTCTTTGTGCTACTGCCTGTGCTACGCTTCTCCTAAGTGTTTGAAGGACAGTAAATGCTAGTGATTAACCTGCAGAAGCAGTAATTTAGCTCCAGGATGAGAGCCAGCATCTTAAGAGTCTGGAAATGCTTTTAAACACCTTTGTTATTCATTGAGACATTAAGCTGGCAAAGGTGACTCATGAAGTACAGAGTGGTAAAAATACTGTGCATTCTATAAATAGTAACAGTACAAAACATTAGGCTTCCTCATGTGTGTTGTGATTGGTTTGGTCAATGATTGAAATCACTCCTGAGCTATGCCAATCTGGAAGACAGCAAATTTCCCTTTTAGATGCACCTAAGCAATAATTTATTCATTCTTACTCCTCTTTTTCTCCACAGAATTTCACATTCAATGATGATTTCAGTCCCAGCAGCACAAGTTCAGCTGATTTGAGTGGTTTAGGAGCAGAACCTAAAACACCAGGCTTCTCACACTCCTTAGCACTGTCATCAGATGAGGTATGCTGATGAAATTCTTTAATTTGGGAAATAGTTGTTTTCTTTTTTCTATGGCATCTTGCTTGATTACTCAAATAATAAAGGAAAGGTTTTAGGCAGCAGGACCGGAGAAGAAAATTAATCTTGGTTTCTAAATTAGGATTTCTCTTGTTTATATAATAATGACTTAAATAATGACCTGTGGTACTATCGTAGGGAAGTGGAATGCAGTTGCTGTCCTAAGAGATGCTGTATCCTCACATGTGCCAGTAAATTTTTGCTAAATATGTACACGTGTACCTAGATATAGATATATAGATATATAGATATAGATATACGTGTACTAAACTAGGCCTGAGACATTGTTGATTTACCAAACATACAGTACAGTTTGGTAAATATAGTTGAGATGTAAGGCACCTTCACCTACCCCAGTTTTTACCCTGACAGAATGACCTGTACATGCAGTAATTGTGTGTTACTGTACCTGAATGTACGTGTATTGATTATAACGTGTATGTCTTAATCCACTTTGCATTCTTTGTGCTTGCTGTGCACAGTGGATTTGAAGTCAATTACTTCAAACCAGATTTCTTTCAAACAATGATAGAGTAAAAACGCATTCCTAACCCTGTAAATTGGTGATGTAGTTGAGCTGAATATAATGTATTGAAAATACTCTTCTTAAGATACTAGTTTTGTAACTTAGTTGTGGGTGAGGTTGCACAATTTGACAGTAGCTGACAGCACATCCTGTGGAGTCAGGAAACTTGTTCATTTGTTCTTTTACAAACACTCCATAAGAACTTCACATTTTTCATGTGAGTTTTTACCCAAGTTGTTTTTACTAGAGAGGAGGAATCTTTATCTTTTGTTGTCGTTGTTGTTTTAATGATAGGTAGGATTTGTATTATTGCCTGCATGGTTTACCTGGGTTTAAAGAATCAGAGCTGTTCTGTGCAATGCTGTTTGCCAAACTGCAAGTCTACAAACACAACCATTCTTATTGCAGGTAATTAAGGGCAAAAATTTATAACAAAAGGAGACTGCAGACAGGTCTGCATATGCTGTGAATTACTGAAAACAGCAAAGTCATCATTTTCACTTTATTTAGTGTTAGTACTGTCTTGGTAATGCATTTCATTCTCTTACCATGTTTAATTCCCCTTATATTATGTATTTGATTGTGGCAATGTCCTGTTCCAAGTGGTATTGAATTAAAAGCTTGAAAATGGTTTCATTCTGCGTGTTCAGCTCTCTACTTTATCACTTCTACAATACCAAGCCTGAGCAGGTCCATAAAAATGAATGTGTTTTCTCCATCCTCTGCTGTGTGCCAAATTGCTGCCTCTGGATGAGGCAGCGTGTTCAGCAAGAGCTGTCCTGGAAAACTCCCCAGCCACCCTGGGCAGGGAGGAGGCCGGAGCTGCTCCTCAGCCTTCCACAGCACATTGCTGTGAGCACTCTGCCTCTCTGGCTTCCCCGGCAGCTCCATCAGCATTTAAAGAAGATGAAAAATGAAAGGCTGGAGAGGGAGCCCAGTTCTTGCAGTCAGCTCTCCTCTAATTAAGGAGCTTTTGCTCTTGGAAATTGGAGCCGTCAGAGAGGTTCCCACCAGTTCTAGGGTGTCAAGATCAGGAACTCCAAAGGGGTTTCACTGATGCAGTGTCAGGGTTAGCTGCCAAATCATGTGTCTGCTGAGCTTTCAACATAACCTCTTTGCTTCTGGAAATAATTCTTTTTAAAGAAATCTTGTTGGTTTTGAGTAGCCGTATCTGTTTGCAAATCTTGGTGCTGCCGTTGCCTGAACTTTTACATGCTGTTACATGTTTGGTATTTTGTTTCTATAATGCTTTTCTTTCCCATTTCTTTGTTGCTCCCTCACTCAGAGCCTGGATATGATTGATGATGAGGTGAGATACTAGTGTGCTGTTGTGGTGAATCGCGTGACCATCGCGTGGCGACGTACTGTCTCTTTTGCAGAGTCATTTCTTGTCTTGTGGTGTTGTGTGGCAAACCCCCTTGTTGGCGCAGAACACGCAGTTGTCACTGGCTCCTCTTTCCTTGTCTCTTGTTTCCTGCCCTCTCCTTGTTGCTGAGAGTTTTCAAGGCCACAGCAAACTGCAGTTTTTGTGGTATGCTGGAAGCAGGAGGAGGGTCAGCGTCAAAGCAAATCTACCAGACGAGGCATCGGCTGTGCTGAGCTCCTGCTGGCAGTAGAAGAAAAAGATAGTGTCCAGCCCCGACAACTGGACAGCCAGAAGCTGAGAGAGCTCCCAGCATCATCTAACCTAGTGTAAAAGCTGCTGTAACAGCAGACAGCTGCTGCAGCCTGTAGCAGCTGCTTTGCTGACCACAGCCAGGACAGAATATCTTTTGTTTCAGGCCCCACTGGCACACCCATGGGTGGAGAAAAGTGGCAGAACAGGGACATGGGTCTGCTCCAGCAGTTGACGCCACACTTGCCATTTTCAGTGGGGTTTGTGCTCTCATCCACAGCAGCAAAACATCATGAGAGCAGGGCCAGGGCTGTGGGATCACCATGTGTTCCGTACCACTACTCTGTGTCATCTCGTAAGTCTTTGTCCATAGATAGTATCAGTCTCACTGGCTGTTTGATATCATCACTTTGAACTCTAGAGTGGTTTTCTGAGGGTTTTATTTTCCCCTGACTTTTTTTTAATAGCTTAAACAAATAATTAGGATCTGTGAATGAGCCCAGGAATGCACAAATCATTGCATCCTTTAGGAACCTGCTAATTTGAAGGAAAAAATCTTGTGAGGGAATGGGAACATATATGGTTTGAATTGTGCCAGCTGGCCATTCCAGTCCCTGCTTGGGTTAAAAGGAATGCCAGTTCCTTTTCCTTCTATGATTCTATAGATAAAAGATTTTTTGGGTACCTTGTACTCATTCTTAGGTGCCTAGTTAGATAGAGATGTAATCTAGCAGTGTGAAATTGTTATTATTGTAGTGCGAAGGTAGTCCAGATACCTGTGCTCTGATGGTGGCGGTTTGTGCAGAAAAATGTTGTTACTCATCTGTGTTCCCCTTTAATAATAATGTAGCATATTTTTGTCACAGATCCTTGATGATGGACAGTCTCCTAAGCACAGTCAGTGTCAGAGTCGTGCTGTTCACGAGTGGAGTGTGCAGCAGGTTTCCCACTGGTTGATGAGCCTGAACCTTGAACAGTATGTTTCAGAATTCAGTGCCCAGAACATTAATGGGGAGCATCTCCTTCAGTTGGATGGCACTAAGCTCAAGGTAATTAACTGGCTGGGCCTCAAGAATAACTATAGTACTTTTTGTCACTTTACATCATCTCAAAGGCAGTAAGAATTCATCCAGAAAGCAGTGAAGCCTTGTGCATGGGGTCGTGATAGATTAGAATAATAAACAGAAAGTATAAAGCCACAGCAACACTTTTAAGAAAGTCCCATATGCACTTGGATTCAGAAGCTACAGAAATGCAAGGCATTTGCTTTGTGAAAATTCTTGGTGTATATAATGTACCCATATTTGCATGTGCAAATCATATAGCAGTGTGTGAAAGTGGTATTTGCATGCACATATTTCTCATACAACTGTTTTGTGAAAGGGTGATTCTGTGAAGATAGTAGATAGACATGTATCAGAAGTAGCAAGGGAATAATGGATTAGTGGGATACGGGACGCTTAAGCTTTTAACAGTTGAACTATGTTAGAACTAAATACAGTTTTGATGTATAACGTATGCATCGTTTCTTTTAGTAAAAATATGAGCCTGCTTCAGTCAAAAATAATTACAGAAAGGAGTTGTAGGAAGCTCAGTAGATCTGAAAGTCCAAGTTTGGTGTTTCCCTTCTGAATTTTTTGATGGCACTTCACTAACTATAAAGGTCTTAAAAGACTGCAAGTGAACTTTTGGCTAAGGCATAGCAGTGAGAATTTGGAGGTCTTGTTCTATGTGGATTTATATGATTTCAGTAGAGTAGTTAATTTGCCTTATTTGATCAATGAAATCAACACTGGTGGTGGCAATGAGGTCTCATTCTTTAATATTCTAGAAGTGGAAGGCAAGAAATGTAGTACTTGCACATCAGTAATGTATCTGAGTCTGTGTCAGATTTACCTGGTTGTTACAGTCTTCTATCTAAGAACAATTAGTACTAGAATATGAAAACAAAAAGTGATAGATTAAACCATAAGAAATTCTTTTAAATTATGTTTTCCCCACCTCAGGCTCTGGGTATGACATCTTCCCAGGACAGAGCAATCATTAAAAGAAAGCTAAAGGAAATGAAAGCATCCTTGGAGAAGGCTCGCAAAGCTCAAGAGAAAATGGAAAAGCAAAGGGAAAAGCTTCGAAAGAAGGAACAAGAGCAACTGCAGAGGAGATCAAAGAAAACAGACAAGTGCTCGTCAGATGCAACAGAGGGCACTAATGAGCAGTGATAAGCAGAAGTGCTGCTGCGTTTGGAAAGTGGAGGCATGTCAAGGGAAGAGAAACTCACATCCACTCTGATGCCCCTTCAGCTTTCTTGTGTTCATCACCCAAGACTGTGTACAGAGAGATGGGGCTGTACATAGAATGACTAGGGAAATTTATATTGTGTAGTTTTCTTTCCTGCATATCCAGTTCACGCTCGTTGCTGTTGCCATGTGAAACAATCCCAGCCCCTCGGTTTGTTCTGTTCTTGTTGACAGCTAACAGATTTCATTTTTGTGTGGTGGTGTTTCCTTCCAAACTACTCTTCTCTATTGAGCTCTGTGTGTTTGGTCACTTCAGTAACCAGCATGATGCCGAGGAGCATGTCCACTGCTTCACCTCTTCTGAATAGGATGGCCAGTCACTATGATTGGGGAACATTTCTTCAGCTGGGTAAAAGGAGTTGTGCTCTGTCTGATAAGATTTGACTTAACTTTATAACTGGAAGTTCAGCTTCTTTATGGTGTTTGGATACTCAGTTCAATCTGCTGGAGTAAGTTTCATCTTGCGTCAGTACCTTTAAGCAACACTGCTCTGAAAACTGTTCAGTGACTTCTTATACACTGGAGATAAAGACAGGAGAGTAAATATTTCCCCTGGGTAAAGGACAGGAGGGGAAACTCTTTCTGTTAACTGTACAATAGTTAATCCAGGAAGGAGGCAAAGCCTTAAATGGTTATGTGGGTTTACACAGAAATCTGAGGATAACATTTATCCTTTAGATATCTGAGCAAGGATGAATTTCTAACTAGAGCACAGCGTATAAGTCTGTATAAATTTTATTGTGCTCCCAGCGTGTAGGCAACTTCTTATAGCACACTCCGCTTTGTTTTTCATGTGTTTCATTCAGGAAACTGGGTTTATTTTGTTTCAAGTTGTTTTGTTTTTTTCCCAGGAAAAACACCACATCTTCAAATTCATTGTCCAGTCAGTAAGCATTGGGAGAATAAGCTTTGTGCTGTGCTATTATGAAGCTGGTATTGAAAACAATTATTGAACTTGAGTCTGCTGTAGATTTTCAGTTTTTACAGAAGTGCACTTTAAGAAGAGGAAGATGAGTGATTCTGGTTAAAATTAAATTCAGTACGTTGCTGTTAAAGGTCAGTGCTTCCATGGAGGTGATGGTTACTTAATCCAAAGCTCCTACTTTTTAACTGTTTTGATTGATATATTTTAAGAATATCCAACCAAAACCTGAATTTTTGGGCTTTGGCTGTAGAATGTTTTGATGGCTTAGCAGTGGTCATACTTCAGGGATTTCTGGGGTGTATGAGGCCATGGATGAAGCCTGCTGTGTAGTTTTGGCTGTGACAGAAGCAGTGTGTGGTGTTACTGCCTCAACAGCAGTACTGAACTATGCAGTATTGCTTCAAAAGAATGGACAGACAACGGGCAGATCTCCACAACAAGGAGCTGCAGGCACGAGCTGACTGCTCTACAGTCAAAGCTAGCTGGGCATGATTCAGAAACGTCACTTCCCATTCATGCAGCCTGGAAGTGGCAGTCTTCATCTGGTTGTGCAAGCCCAGAAATTGTTTAAGATGGTGATGCAAAGTTAGAATCTTGAACTTAAAAATGTGCCAGTGTAAAATTGAAAATTCCTCTGAAGAAAATGCGTGTTTTAGTTTGGCTCGGCTTCTCTTCTGCTCTGTACTTTATGGCATTCAGATTTCTGACTGCAAAGTTCTCTGAGCTCAGATTTTAAACACTTAGGGTGTACTGTTAATAGTTACATTTCTTTTGATCCTAATAATTTCTTTGACATGTAAAATGGTCTGTAAACCGAGAGAGCCTAGTTCATTCAAAATTAATACACAACAGATCTACTTAGCATTAGTTTTATTTTTCCTTCCAAATCCAATTTCTACAAGTTTTTGATGTATATTTTATTCAGATCTAAAATTGAAATTGTCATAAAAGATACTTGCTGATATTTCTGAAGGCTTGTGATACTTTTCCTGAGATAAACCACCAGCAGCAAAATACACCTGCTAACAAAAATTACACATTGCAGTAAATCCTTCTGTGTTCATTCATAAGAGAAAAATTTTACAAAGGTTTAACAGCCTCATAAAACTAGCATTCTTAGAGTAAGAGAAGTTACCTGGAAGAAACTGGAAATTTAATATTTTAAATACAATGTTGATAAATGCATTAGATGACGATTTTCTTTTTAAATTATGTTTACATTGTAGTGATGTTTAAGTGGTTGTATATAATAATCTAAGGTGGTGTCCCTGTTTTATGTTCTTTTTTTATTTAGAAACCTGAGCAGCTTGCTTGGCATTATACATTGAGTTTTCATTCTTGCTTCTTAGAACAGTGCCTAGTTAACCTCATTGTGAATCATGTTCTTACTCTACAGAATAACTAATTCAACTTAAGTCTTTAAGTATTCAGGGGATTTTTACTGCTTTGTGATAATGTTATTTTGTTATTCTCAGACTAAAAACATCAACAAAAACGTAACTTAAAAAAACCTAGTGGCTCACATTTAAATTCAAGCCATTAAAATGCATTTTGATCAACATGTGAAAACTAAGGAAATGGAACAAGGTCAAGAGTTTTGCTCTTCTTTCTGTGATAAAAGAGTTATGTGATTCTTTTTACCAAATATAGCAACTCAGTTTTGGGAAGTGCAGAAATGTCACTGGATAACAGATGTGAA
This sequence comes from Machaerirhynchus nigripectus, assembly GCA_013397975.1. Taxonomy (NCBI): domain Eukaryota; kingdom Metazoa; phylum Chordata; class Aves; order Passeriformes; family Dicruridae; genus Machaerirhynchus; species Machaerirhynchus nigripectus. The sequence continues at coordinate 627,274 of VZRQ01004342.1, read as the reverse complement.
GCACCGTTTGGAACTTATCTGCTGTTCTATAGGATCTTTAAAGTTGTGTTGCATTTTTTTCCCCTTGTATTATGACGTATAAGAAACAAAAGATGGATGTCTCATCATTCTTAACTTAAACTTCTTGTAAACCAATGCTAAGCCAGACTAATGTGGGGCTTAATGTAACAAGAAGAAACGAATTTTCTGTGCTAAATGACTGGACAGCCTTTCTCACAGTTTGGCTCACCTGCAGGTGTAACGTTGCTTATATTGTGTATTTATTTGTGGAGCTAAAGCTGTTTTTATTAGGCTGACTTGGCTGGCCACTGTTGAACTGGTGTGCAGGCAGTGTGGTGTTTCCACACCTCAAGACACGTGCTTGTGTCATCGTTACACCTGGGTGGCTGCAGCAGGCTGGCCCAAGTTATTTTCTCCCTGCTTAGGATGATAGGCCAGTTCTGTAAACTCTAGTTCTCCTGATTGCTGCAGTATTGCAAGTTGTGAATATATAGAGCATCTAAAAAGGTGAAGAAAGGAGAGTTAGCAAAAAGTGGAAGTCTCAAAAGTCTCAAAAATAGAAATGAAATTTACGGCACTGCAGGTTACTTTAGTCCTAGAAACCCTCGTGCTTATACTGAGATTGTGAGGAGAGTGCTGGCTCCTCGTGTTCAAATCAGCCAGACATACTGACATTAATTGCTTCCAGCTTGTGTCTTCCCATTTCTTCATGGGTGGGTTGCTGCCCCCATGCAACTTCCTGTTAAAACTCCCTGTTGAGTTTCAGTCTGCCCAAGGAGACCAGGGCCAGGGGGTGAGAAAGGAGCTGCACCCTTCACTGCAATGCACAGAGAGTTGCCCACTGTCTGCATTTCACCTGCTGTCCTCAGCAGGTCTGGTGGGGGTTTCTGCAAGTGGAGCCTGTTCAAGATCATGGGTTAGAATTGCACGGTGGAACAGAAGCCAGTAATAAAAAGCTGAGCGGAGTTAGGTGTCTGTATTTTGGTGTATACAAATACTTTTGTATTTTTTCCACTTCTTAAAATTTTTTTGCAATGGCATCTGTTTTGCCATGACTGTAGTCTGCTGCAGGAATACCACAAGAATTGAACTTTACTAGAATTACTGAGCAGCTTTCCTCTAAAACTTGCCAGCCCTCAGCTCTCACTGACATTCAGAGATGCTTGACACTTGAGATCAGGGTTCCTCATACTTTATTTCTTCCATCAAAGCCTCCTGTCCTCCTGAGCTGCTACACCTTCACCTCCTGGCTCATGGACTGGTAAGAGGTGGGCAGTGTCACTTTTGAGAATGAACTGTGTTCCACTCCTGCATGTAGTGCAGAATACTGTTCTACAGTAGTACGGGAGAGGATCATCATTTAGTTGGGTGTCAGTATTCTAGCAAGGAAACACATTTTTTGTGTTTTTAACCCCAACTTTGATTTTTATTGGAGCACTTTCAGCAGTTTGTTTCTGAGCAGGATGACAGGTGAAATCTGGGGAGACTTGCCCACTCACCAGAGTGGAGTGTGGGTCATCTGCAGATGGCACAGTCCTTTTTGTTAACCTCCCCTATGGATTTTACTGGATTTTTTTCTGTACCTGTGAAACTGATTTTTCAAAGCTGTAATATCTTAGTCATTACAATGTGCCCTCCAACCCCTCAATATAAAATGAGCTTTCTGTTACTAACCAGCTGTACCAACTGGTACTTTTGCTTTTAGCATTAAGTAATGATTTAAAAAATGCACATCTTACAGGAAGGTTTGATGGTAGTGCCTTGGGCTGCCTGTTTCTTTGGGAAGTGTGGATTGTGTTAAGAACAAGCTGTAGGGTCTGTGAAACCTGCTGAGTTAGGCAGGTCTCTTCTTCCAGAGAGGTGAGGAGGGCTCACAGCTCACGAGATCAGATCCAGTGTGTAACCCAGGAGCCTAGGGCTCCTGCTGGGTTTCCAGTGGGAGCTTTGCCACTGCCACTGGTGGAAGTGGATTTGGGTCCTGTGCAGAAGTGTCTGAAGGAAGGGGGGATCTCAGGGCACCAGACGTAAGGAGTACCAGCCCATTTGGAAGTGAAGAGTGCACCATGAACATCTGACTCTGTACTTCCCCATACACATTCACTGAACAACTACTTTCGTATTTCCCAGTCACATTGTGACGGTATCTCACTGGTCACTGACAAGTGTTACACATATTGCTAGAAGACCAGGCAGCTAAAAGACTAAAATGCACTGTGCTTACTGTAAAAATTGGCTTCTTACATTGTTTCTTTTTATATGGTCAAAGAGATAGTTGTGCTTCAGATTTTTTCCTTTTTCTGTTTTTTTTTAAGAGGTCAAATGTATATGAAGTGCATGTTACCCTGAACTTTTTGTTTGTACATCTTTGGTGTCTGATCACCTGCATGAAGGACACAGTAGTGCCATGTCTGGGCTTGTTCTCTTGTGCTTGGTTGATATGAACTTCTCTAGATTGTTGAGTTTTCCCCAAGATAACTTTGTTTAATATTTAGTTATTGGGAGACATCAAAAGAAAACATCATGGTGGCCCTTTGTTTTCTTACAGTTGAAATACAAACAACAAAGCCTCGTGGTTTAAAGTTAATTTGTTAGTGTAAATAAATTTCTTGCCAATGAGTATTATTGTTGTTAGACAACGAATGCAATAAAATGAGAAATCCTGAATCTTTATTAGAATTTGTAATGAGTCCTCACTTTTCTGCCCTTTAGTTGGTCATTCCAGAAGAAATAATAAATGGTGAGGACGACTGGACAGCTGCATGGGTCAGGCTAGGGGGTAAGGGGGATATGTACCTTGCCCTGCTTGTTCTTTGCTTCCTTCTACTCAGCCAAAGATTATTCTAATCCCAGCTCTTGGCCAAATTGGCGTGAATCACAAGCTTCCAAGTGGGTCTCTCTTACAATCTGTAATTATGTAGAATGAAGTAGAAAAAAAAAAAAAAAAAGATTAAGGAAAAAAGTGGTCTTTTTTTTTCATGTGCAGATGAAAAGTAGCATGCAGTCTTTTGCTGCAGGTTTATGTAAAAATAGTCTGCCTTCACATTGATACTGGTCAATGTTTGTGTGTTTAAAAGATCTGGATTGGTTTTGTTATATAAAAAACATTTTACACTCAAGTGTAGGTTAGTTATAATGGTCATTTTATACATCCAAAGTACAGCAGTTCTTTTACTGAACATGTTTAATATGTATTTTATTTATTTGATTTTAGTAAAGCATTAATTTAATCGAAGCATTAAGAAAATCATAGGGCACCAACTGTCCAATTTGTGTAGTCATTTCAGTGGATTTACATCTGGCAGAATCTAGGCCAAAGACTCTGCACTTAATCTGTCTAACCCAGTTTGTGTTTCCCATTGACTGAATCATAAATCTTAACCTTTCACTAATACAGCCACCACCTGCAAGAAATTAAAAAGAATCCTCAATTAATAAAATTATTATCTTAATTAAAATAGGTATACTAAGAAGCTCTGAGTCCACAACTGACATGTAAAATGTGTCTGCTCAGCAGTTTCCTAGGCCTGGAGCCATCGATACATATGTCTGCCTTGTTTGTGCAAGTTGTCTCAGATAGCTGCAACTGGGTTTCAGAAAGGCCCAGAGCTGCTCCAGTTTCTACAGCGTGTTAAAGCTGATGGGTTATGCCCTCCTCGGGCTTGGGAGTGTCGATTTTACGTGTGCACAAAACTTTGTAACTGGGAGGCCAGGCTTGAGCTGCATCTCCCCCCGCTGCTGTTTCTGCACTGAAGCTGCCAGGGGCAGAAGCTGTACCCCAGCATGGCTTTGGCTGCACAGCGCCTGCTCGCTGGCTCTGTCCTGCCCAGCACCACCTGAACAGTGGTGGCCCTGCTCCAGTTCCCACCTCTGTGCTGCGAGGCTGGGATACCTGTGGAGGAGGTTGGGCTTCCTGCTCTCCTCGCCTCAGGTCAAAGTTTTACTGTCAGTAGCAGCAGTCTCTGTGATGTCTCTCCTCTTACATGCTGTAGGAAAAGATAAGGCCCCTTGCTTGCCCATGGTTCAGTCTGCGAGCAGACCAAGGGGAAGATCTTCAGCACAGGAGTAGTTTAGAACAAAAAAAAAAGCCAGTGATGAGTGAAGACAGTCTTGATTTTCCGAAAGGCCAAAGCCAACAAAAAAATAGAAGTTTGACAAGATCCAACAATGTCTAGATTTGCTCATTTGAAGATGTTTTATGCAATGGTAAAATGTGAAAATAATGTTTTGATGAGTTCTGCACTGCTGAGGGAAGTAGCTGTTGCCCTTCTACAACCAGAGAGTAAATCCAGGACCAGCAGAGTGACTGACTGGCATTTCAGCTGTGTCACTGCTATTGATACGTGATGTAACTCTTTAGAACATAGCACTTCAGAACAAAAAGTGGCACAATCCTAAAATAATCACTTTAGAATGCTAGTGCAGGCCACTGGTGGCCGATCACAAATGAATGTATAGCCCAACCTCTCCTTAGTGTGAGAACTTCCTTCAGAGCAGTTCTTTCAGTTTGGGCTTTGGGAATGACATCTGTTCTTCAAGGCTGAAAATGGATTACAAGTTCCTGTAAGAAAGTACTCCACTTCTGAGGGAAGCTGAGAGTGTCCTGCAGGGAGGAAAGTTGCTAAGGAAGGAGTGGGAAAGCCAGAGTTAGGTAATGCCAAAGTACAGCAAAGGGATGAGACAAAAGCCACCCTCATTCAGGGCTGGCTCTGCTCTGTGGAAGGGCTGCACGCCATGGGCAGCAGAAGACTCAGAAATGTGATCCAAACAGATGAGTCCTTGTCACCAAAGCCTTCATGGGCAGACAGTGAAGCCTGGGCAGTGCTCAAGTCCCCGTATCAACTGCGAGCATTTTGGAGAGGAACTGTGAGCACAATCTATGCACAGACCTGCTAACACAGAGCCACCCCCAAGAGACACGTCAATTAGCTGTGTGATTAACCAGCACCCACGTCTGCCCCTCCAGCCATCACTGGACCCCTGCAGCCCGTGCCATTTGGATACAAAACATCGCAAATACCAGCAACCACTCTTGGTACAAGGGTGTGTAGGAGCTGTCTGCCATGGCAGCAGAGAGAAGCTGCAGGCATTTGGAAGGGCCAGCATGCCACTGTCAGTTCTTCAGCCTCACACAACTTCTTGTGCCCAGGGACATGCCTTACACCACAGTGTCTGTGTCAGTGAGCCCGTGGGGGCTCGGGGTGGACCAGAGGCTTTCTGGGGGCTGGAGGTGATGTGGCAAGACCCACAGCCCACTCAGCGGAGCAGAGGAGGTGGGATGACACCGTCCTTCCCATACAGCAGCACTGCCCCAGCCACAAGCTCTGGCACTGACTTCCTGCTCGTTAGAGCTGTCCCTTTTGTTCAGGAAAGGAGCAGTAATTCTTTTCCTACCAGTGGATGAAAGCCATTAGGCTTGTTAGAAAGAAAAGGTGCAGGAGCCAAGGGGTGTCAGTACACACATTTGATGTTCAGAACCCCTGCTCACCCAAACCTCAGCCTGCAGTACTGCCTCCTCAGCCAGAACAGCAAAACCCAGACAGAGGAGGGTTTGCACTTACTCTGCCTCCTGTCTCAGTGTTTGGGCCACTACAAAGCAGGTTATTTGGTCTGTCCTAAAGGCAAGAAGCACTCCTGTGTTTTCAGGACTTTCCATGTACTCTTCAGGTTAGAGGGGCTCTGGCTGCTGCTGGAGCAGACTGCAGGAGGGAACAGCAAAGCCAGCTTAGCAATTGGCACCCAGGGACCTGCTCTTTCTCCTCCCAAGCTTGCACTTCAGGAGCAGCCTGTCTTTTTTCTCCACAATGGTGAAAGAACTGCAGTGAGGAACAGCTACTGCATCAGCTGAAGGATGCAGAGGGGCTGGTGGCCCTCAGGGACATCTGTCTGGTGGCAGCATTCGGAGGGGCTGCCAAGATGCTGAAAAGGGGCAGGTGCAGGCACCATAGTGGCAGGCCCAGCAGGAGATGCCACATGTAACACAGCATTTAGCTGCATGTCAGCAACTCTCTCAAAACTGGAGAGCTGATCAGAAGTTGGAACTCAGAAGGACAGAAAGCACAGCAGGAGCTGCTCTGTGGGTAAGGGCATCTACACTAATGCAAGAAGAGCTCACTCCATGAGCTCCAGCTTCAAAGGACGCTGAGTTCAGTTCATTGCAAATGACTGCTAACTAATATCATCCCAAAAACACCAGCTGAAGGAAAGCTGGGGGGCTTTTGGCAGTGCAAAATGTCAGTAACTGATGCCAGATAAACATGAAGGGCTGCCTGGTGCACAGTGGTGCAGCGGGAATCGACTCCACACCAACTGAAGTTAAACACAGAACATGTGTGACTCCCCCATGGCTCTGGGGAGTCACTGCAAAGCACCCAGAAATGCTCCCTTTGTGGCGAAAAACAGGTATTGCTAATGCACTTCCTGCTGAAGGTGTGCAGGAGATGTTTCCCACTCTTAAAGAGAAAAAAAAGCTTTTCTAAGCTCATTTTGAAAGACCCAATAAGAAACCACTCCAAAGTGATGCCCTACTCTTTTCTCATAGGATTAAAACAAATTTATGAAACTGAAGTAATATTAGGAAATGGCTTTAAAGGGCAAAGGGAAGTGAATGAGACCGAAATAACATTTATTCCCCTTCCAGTTATTTTAGTAGCATTAGGGAAAGGCAACAGGAAGGTTTGGAAGAAAAACCCCTAGCACAGTCCCTGGGAAGGCCCAGGGGTCAGTGACAAGAATGCACACCACACTGGCAGTCAGCAATTCTCATTTAAAAAATCAGTTTTCTCATGGGGGAAAAAACAATCAAACAACAAACCAGAAATCCAGCCAGCACAGATAGTTCAGTGTCTGACAGTTTAGTCATTTGCAATCTGAAATTGAAACAATAGGTTACCCTGTGTTACCGACATGGGGTCCTCCCCATTACACAGATAAACTAAGTTCTCACCTTCAATTCCATTTCCTTTACTATTTTGTAGAAGTCACATTTTGGAGAGGAAGGCTAAAATACATTTCCATTACTGTAGTTAACCTTTATTGGAACAGTCTTGTTGTTAGCAGATCTAGCAGAAACTAAGTGAGCTCCCAAGGAATTAAATCCTTTTCACTGCAGGAGGCCTTGCCCATGACGAGCTATAGATCACAGTAGAGAGCTCTGTGGAAGACTGTGCCAATGAGCAGTTTTCCCTCATAGATGGATGCCACTGAGCTTCCCTGCAGCACAGAGCCGCTGTCAGCGTAGACACGTTTCACCACAGGCTCCTCCGAGAGGATGTTCTGGATGCGCAGGACCTGCCAGAGGGAGAGGATACATCTATTGAAATGGCCATAGGTGAAAATGCTCCACGGATAGGGGGAACATCAGCATGTTAACTTAAACAAATTGGTTAGGATGACCAGCTGCTGATAATTGCAGCCATGTAATCCCTGTCAGAGGGCCTTTAGTGAAGCACAGTCCATGAACAGTGATACTGGTTTTCTTTAAATTGTTGTGCAACATCTGTAAGCAAGTAAGGCAGTCATCTCCACCACTAGGTACATGCATATGTTTTCCCAGCTTAAGAGTTACTTAGTATCTTCTTATTTTCCCAGACAGAGTAAACAACTGCCTAGTATCATAAATCTATTGTTATTGAACATGGTAATTTTGAGAAGTGTCTTACAGGGAGCTTCAGACAAGGCTGAAATCAAATGGACACCAGCCAGCTGCACTTGTGGTCACTATCGCCCCAATGCCAGTACCTCAGTGATTTCATAGAAAGAAGAATTACACTGTCACCTACAGATGAACGACACTTGCACAGATTAGTCATTCCTGTGCAATTGTTTCTGGTCATGCTTTGCACTCAGTCAATTATGTTTAGTTTGGCAAAGAGGTGCTGGCTCGGTAATTAATGCAGTTCATCAGAATCTGTGTGCATGGCCACAGCTGCACAGGAAGCAGCCTGAGGAGTCCAAAGTGACTGAACCACTGGATGGAAATTATTTAGTTGTCACCCAAGGATCTGAATAGGTGTTTGCTAGTGAGTATATGCTGTTCAGGCTCTCACTTGGGAGCAGAAGCCAGCTTGGTCTTTGCTTTAACAAAGGCACTTTGTGCCGGGCACTTTCTAGGAAATGCAGTTAAGCTATACCAGGGGGATTTGAAAAAAACAACTTTCTGGCACAGACATAGCTAAGAGACCAGTGATGTCTCCCAAAAGCACCTCAGATCCAGGAAGATTTTCAGGATCGTAGTAGAACAGCTTCATCCCATTGGGATGACATCCTGTCCAGATGTCTCCAGTGTGAGGGTCAATAGACAAGTTATCGACCAGAGTGTCCAGCTGCAGCATCTATCCAACACAGAGGAAAAACAAGAACTTAAAGCTATCAGAAATCCTGGAAGTAAACTACAACATAATCCACAGACTTGTCCAAGACTCTCATCTGACATAACTTAGACTGATTTATTTTTTAAGAAATATTTTTTCCCCCACTTCTGTTTTTTTTTTCCCCCGGTATACATCATCCCCACCTCTGTGCTGTGAGAAACCTGCTTGCTGCTCTGAGCTTCCCCCATCAGCTGATTCACACCTACATGTCCGTGGATGCCTTCAGTGCTTTGTGCTCTGAGCCACACTGCCTGAGGCAGACTTCCACTACAGCTCAACAGCATGCCCAAGGAGTCCTCCCTAGTTGCTGGTGGGAGGGTGGAAGACCTGAAGCTCTGTAACGGGGCACACAGGTGCCTCTGCAAACCCACAGCAGGAGCCACCCAGATCAGAACTTTACAGATGGTCATGCTGAAATCTCAAGCATTCATAGGAACTATTCTGTCCAAAATCCACATTTGCCTCTTTTTTAGAGAACAGCAGCCCCTTACCTTCACATGGGTTAAACTCCAGTTAGCATGTTTTTCCATTACATAGACATTGTGACCCAATACATCTGCAACATAGATGTACCTTCAAAAGAGAGCAAAGCACCTCTTAATGTACGTGAGCAAGCAGACACCAAACCAGACAGTTCCTCCTGTGCAAGCCCACACACCAACACACATTGCAAGCAGGCCACAGGACACTGAAGCCAACCTGCTGAAATGCCAGTGTAGCTTCACACTGTGCCAGTTCTTCCACTGCAACACGAAATAAGCCTTGGAACCAGAAAGTCACAATTATGCTTTTTTTCTTTTTAAGGTCACCTGTCCACACCACAGGACTAACTGATTCAGTCATACAGATGCAGAAGTGTAAAGCATTCCCTTCTTGCAGAAACCCTGCCCCATTAATCCTTGCAAGACACACAAACTCCTGTATTGGCTGGTTAAAATGCAGCAGCTGCTGACCTTATTGCCTAGTAGCACACAGTGCAGCAAACCTTGCTGCTAAACACCAAGACACAAAACTTCTGTGCTACAAAAACTGTTTCACTTGTGTTGCACAGGCAGCACCTTGCCTTACATGAAGCAGTTTAGATGCCTGACCACAGAGGTACCACCTGTACAAATTAGGATCTGCGGATACTTCTGTGTGATCGAACAAAATCTAATGTAAGAAGAAACTTACTTTCTGTCAGGTGAAATGTTAATTCCATTGGCTGAATAAAACCCAGATGCTACTTCTTTAACTTCTTTTGGACTGTAGTAAACAACATTTGACCAGGTTAGACCCAAGAACATTTCTAAGAACATCAAGAGGAAGTCGGAGAAGTAGTGGTCATTGGTAGCATAGAAGCTGTCTGGTCCCATGGCTACTATATCATTCACACTAAAAAACAAATAAAGAGATGGAGAAATTAAAAAAAAAATTAAATAAGAGGTATGAAGGAGCATTTTAAGACTGCCCAGAATCCAATCAGCACATGGTCATCCAATACACATAAAGAGGCTGCAACTATAGATGTACTTCAAGTAGTCACCAAATTATTAAGCTCCTTTTTACTTCTATTTTCTATGAGCCAGGACTGTGCAGTGCTGAGACCTGAACAGGACCATAGGGCATCAGCTAGAGATCTGGCTACCTGTCTGTAAGTTCATGGAAATGATTATTTTTAATTATTATTATTATTTTCTTTTTCGTTACATTCAAGTAGAAAACAGAGAACAGTAGGTGTAGTGACAACTTTATCAATCTGGCTGTTTATCTTACAATCATATGCAGTATGATAGACCAAAAAAATTTTGTATTAAAAAAGAAGAAAAACAGAAGAAGCTAAATATATGTTTATTTTTACAGTGTAGCAAATCAAGGGAATGAAATATCTGGAACTTCGTATCTGCAATGACCTGAGACTGAGTTACATGAATGAAGGAGAAGTGGATGCCAAGACCATTCACTGGCATCAATCACACCAGCACTCAAGACTAATTTACTGATACCACTATTAAAAATGTAATTCAGAGAAGAGATTGGAGAAACACTGCTTTTGATTACACAGATAAGAAGTAATCAATAAGAGAAACAGGGATGCTGGTTAAAGAGGAAATAGCTCATATTAATAACAGCCTAAACCCAAAAATCATCCTACACTGGACATCACCAATGCAGCCTGATCTGGGGGAAGATGGTACTTAGGTCCAATACCTTGTCAGGAGGTCATGTCGAATGGTTTTCAGGTGCACAAGAGAATTGTCATCCTCTTCAAATTTAAACAGTTCTACTGTGCTCTTCTGATGGGGGTGGTTCACAACAAAGAGGTACACTGTGTCATCTTGAAAAAGAAATGGAAACAGCTGAAGTCTCTGCAAGAGTTTGTGTGGCTGAGCACCCCCAGCCCTGAGGCAGCCTCGAGTACAGAGCACATGCTGAGTTTGGTGCATTTGTCTCATGGCTCTGCAGAGACATGCAGAGCTCTGCAGTGGCAGAGGAACAAGTACCCATGTTCTGCAAGATGCCTCTGCAACCAGAGCCAGATCTCCAGCTACTTTTCTCCCAGGCTGACTCCCCAGGGAACTGCTGTGTTAACTAGATTTTTCCTATTTCTTCCAAGGAAGAAAGAAATGACCATCTCATCCTTATACCCAAGGCACTGGGTTTTGCAATCTGGGAAATAGCCCCAGCCACCTGGAAGAAGGGTTTGTGGCCAAGGCAATTTGGGCTCTTTAGTTTGTCCACCACATCTCCTGGGAGAGCGGAAGGAGCATCCTTCTCCTGTATTCTGTGCAAGGCTGCAGCCCATCTGCCCAGCCCTTCTGGCAGGACCCTACCTTAGCCACCACTGATTTTTCCAACACCCTCCTTTAAAGGGTGACTGTATGAGGATGCAGGTCAAGCTGCAGAAATTGTTCTCTTTGTATTTGCAGACTTCTAATTGCCCTGCTAAAACCCTTGTGAAAAGACAGGTAAAAAGATACTTTACTGGTAATCAGAGCCTGATGTAGGAGAATATATATTGGAGAAGAGAAGGTGGCTTGGCCAAAGAGTAACAGAAGTTTTGGTAATTTACAGAGATTTGATCATTTACTGTTTTGCGACAGAAGTTTCCATTCTGGGCACTACTAGTCGGTGAAGGATGTATCTCCTCAAAACACTTGAACCCAGCCTGAGACATATGTAAACTGGTAAAATCAATTTTCTGTGGTTTTCAACTCTAACTTTTAAGAAGTTTTCTTTCTTTTTAATATACAGGCATCTTTCTGTTTCAGATAGACTGAAGTTATGTGCAAGCATGTTTCCTTTAGCAGTTGACATTTAGAAAAGAGCAAAACAAAGGTAAAAAACACCAAACCATTTTGTCTCCCAGCAAGAACAACCATTGGGGGTGCAATGCAAGGCTGCAAAGGGATTACTGATTGAGCTCTCTGGGCTGATATTTGCCACCACCTCAAGCTCTTTACCTCTGTCTACATAGGTGCTGATTCCATGAGGGTTAAACGATGCCAGATCAAACCCTCGGCTGATTCTCAGTTCCACTGCTCTGGGATTGTCTTCATTCAAATCCATCAAAAATATTTCACCTGGCTTATCTGGAGCAAAGCTCTTTATTCCTGGATATTTCAAGCCCTGTAGAATCAAAATATAAGAAAATAATTCCTGGGTAAAAGGTAAACAAGAGCATAACAGGGCTGAAAAAGTTGGAGACTTGATCGGACTTGCAAGCAGACACGAGGATGTCCCTCTGCTGCAGCCTGCTGAGCCATGAGGGAGTTGGAGAGACTGGCTCTGCTCTCCCTGGCAGAGGGAGCAGGCTGTGTGGGGGCACAAAGAGCCGTGCCAAGGCACCATGGCCCCCCACTGCAGCCACACCTCAGGTGTTTGCAAACTGACACGCTGGGGACAAACTGGCAGTCCGGCACCACTGACTGCATCACACGTGGTGAAGCCCTGGGGAACAGCAGCAGTGCAACAGCTCACAATCCCTGGCATAAATTTTGCAATGTTGTCATTCCCTGGGTGTGCCTGGAGCACATAGATGAGAACATCAGCTTTTGGTTTAGAAAATAGTAGCCAGCCATCCTAATTGCAAAGAAAAGGTTGAAAACCTATCTCCTAAAGGCTAATAAAATCAGGACCAGCATAATCAACACATAAAATTTGATTTTTTTAAAAGTTAGGGAGTTAACACATCTTCTTAACATGGCAGAGGATTGACATTTCAACATTTCAATGAAGCACCATGAAAGAAAGTCAAGGTTATGTGGCCAGGTAAGGCAGTGCAATAGGATACCTGAGTCAGAGCCACCAACACCACTTCTGTGTCAAGGAGCATGCTTGCTCAAGCAGAGGGGAATGACAGGTAAGCCAACACAAGACTGGGTTGTTCTTTGGGAGGCAGTCAGCCTTGCAGAAAAAAGCCCCTCCTGCTGTTTTTACCTATGGCTTCTGCAGATAAGGAAGCAGGCAAGACCCAGCATGGGGAGTTGGCACGGGAACTTACAGAGCTGATGAAAGCCAGTCCATTGGGAAGTATATCGATGTCTTCTGAACCAGCTTCTGCAAAACAGAGATAAAGAGGGGTTTTCAAGTGACATTAAGTATTTCCCATTGAAAAAAACCTCCTTTTTAGTACAATTCCAGCTCTCATGAATGCCCCTTTCTGATTTGACTTGCACACATGATGAAGTTCGGTGGAAGACATCACATTGCATTAAAAGTGGCAGCAGAAGACAGCACGTTGGGTTAGGAAATAGTACCAGGGTGTACCTCTTTTTGGGGCCCAGGGGTGCCCCTGCAGTGGCCAGGCAGTCTCCCACCCAGCTCCATGTGCCCCCAGATGTTGTGAGACGACCCACCAGGTGTGGGATGAATGACCAGCTCCTGAGGATGTATTCTGCAGCAAGCAATGAGTGTGGACATGGTGATTTCCAAGGCAGGACCATACCCGTGACTCAGGCCTCAGGCTTGCATAACGCAGCTGTGGGAACTGTGCACACTAATTCTCCCGATTGAGCTGGGACACTTCACAAAGATGGATTGCCAAATATTTAGTTAAAGCTCTCAAGTGACAGAGAACCTACCATATCTATAACAGCTAAGGACTTTTATAGTTAGACCTCACTTTCAGCTGCAGGTAATCACTTCCAATATTGCCAGTTTCTGTAGCTCCTGAAATTTTTTTCCCTGCTAAGAAAGGAAGATAAAGTAAAAACCCTTTAGTAAGAACACTAGAGCAATTTTAGGCTTTCGTCAAGCACTCTCCAAAGAGCTTTCAGTCCAGTGCTGAAGCCTGTTTGCCATCCCACATTTCCACTACTCCCCTGAGAAGCCTCCCCTCTCTTCTCCAAATCACCAACAAAACCAGCATTCCTCACAAGCCACTTTCCAGATGATGAGGGAGCACTCAGGAGCATTTGCTTAAAGAAAACTCTTCTGCAGGCTTTAACAGAGCCATCAATGCAAGGCTTTCCCACCCAGCTTGTTGCATGTCTCCACAACCCCTCCTGCTTTGCCATAACCACACACGTGAGCCTGCATGGCTCACACCATCCCTTGTTCCTCAATACCTCCTCCCCAAAAAACACCTGCAAATTTGAGCTGGGTTTACTGTTTGCTTTTAAGTAACTCCTATTTATCCAAGCACTGATTTGGCTGGGCTGTTATTTATCCTGGGATCACTGACACCCTTTGTGGAGAGGAACCAGAACCCCAAATTCACCTATTCAGGAAAGTTCCTCCCCAGTTCAGCCCTGGGAAGATGCAGTGGCACAACTTCTCACTTCTGGCCAGGGCCAGCTCCTCCTCAGCCTCAGCAAGCTCCTGCTCCACCCCGTGACACCAATGAGCAGAGAATCCCTGCCTTCTGAAGAGCAGAAGGTCTGAAGATGCATTTTGGGAGGAGTCAGCTGTTATCCCACCCCTGGGTTTTGGTTCTGAATTTTGACTAACTCAGGCAGGAATCAACATTTGCACTGATGTATCCAGAGACACTTAGAGCCTGTATTTTCCAACAAAGTTTTGAATTTGGATGCTTTTTTCCGCAGCTCAGCTTACACTCTGATTTAAGCCACAAACTCATTTCCTTTGCCCCACTCTCTCCAAGTCTGGGTTAATTTATAAAATGGGGTTAGTGGCAATTCTCCACTTCCCAGGATTGCTGTGAGGCTAGTAGCATAAAGAAATGCTGAGAGGCTCAATTGCCATGGTTACATGAGCTGGACAGACAGCTTTTACTGGCAGCACACACTGGTGAGTGAATAAACAGAGATACAATCATTTATCGCTACTGAATCAGGGAGGCTGCCAAGCAGAAGGATGAGCAGGCTAATTGGGAGCAGATAATTCAAAACTACAAGTTTCCGGTGGAAGGAGCACACTGAGAGCCCTGCACCAAACTGCTTCAAGAGAAACAGCCCAGCAAAGCACATTTTGGGCGCTCCACGACCAAGCCCTGGAATGCGCGGAAGCGCGTGAGTGGTGTCGGAAGAGCAGCGGAATGCTGATTCAGCACAGCCCTGCTGATCCAGCAGGACCGAGGAGGGGCTGCAGACACACAGCCGGCCGAGGGGAGCTCAGGGACTCTCCGGCACGCCTTGTTTTGGGAGGGCTCTGCGCTGCTGCTGCTGCAGGCGCTCTGTGGGGCAGGAGAGTTAGGAACCGACTCCTTAGGTATCACATACACGCACTATGTTGATTAATTGTATCACTGAGCCCAGCTTGTCCGTGGAATTATCTGAAGAGGGGGCATTTAAGAAAAATTAAAAGATACTGTGAAAAATTGCTGCCTACTCTAGAACTGTTGGCTTTTTGTTGTTCTTTATTTTATCTTAGTATGATGTATTCTGCAGGTGTATCTAACCAAAAAAACCCATCTGGAATTCACGTCCAAAAGTGTGACACTATTTTGCCCATACCCAACTAATTGTTCCAAGATGCAAGCATTTCTAGCAGCTTCTACAGTAGCTTCTTGAACTTCAGGAATTAGTACAGCAGATATGGTTAGTTTATTATAAACCATTAACATGATTAATTACCATTAAACTCAGAAGTTAGTGTTTAGCCTTTCCTACATATTTGTGAATGAGGCTTAGGACAAGCTGCAGTTTTAGTTTGTTCAGTGTTTGCATCTGTGCTTACATTGCACAATACTTCAAAAGCAGAATAGATTAAATAGATTAAAGTCTTTAAAAAGATACGGAAAAGATGAAACTGTGCAGAAAGAAAAGGGTCCACTAGAGCACTCTTCCATTTACTCTGTGTTTGCTTCACTTACTATAGATCCATCACTTACAATTCATAGACTGTACCTGATGTCTGTTCTTCTGTGTACAGAACGGATAGTTTAGGATTATTTTGCTCAGATCCAGCTGATCCAGCTCTGGGACCTGTGTCTCATTTAAGAGATCAGAAGGACTGATTTAAACATTCAAATAAAGACCGATTGTTTATTCAGCTTTATCCTAGCATTTTAAAGGAAAAATGCCCAAGAGGCCAAGATATCCTTACTCAAAGTCACCCACACGTGCAACCTTACAGATCTGAGTACAGCAGAACCCTATGTCTGAATAGTGCTACCTAGGCAGCATTTAAGCTTTAGGGCTCCTTGGTCACCCGGAGTGATATAAGCCCCCTAGTCACAGCAAATGAGTTTTAGAAGACATTTGAGTGAACATGCCAACTTCTAAGTTTGCACAGTCCTTTATTACTTCTCTTTCTGCCACACTGGATCTGCTAAACTAATTTTGGGCATTTTTGTTTTTCTAATGAGCAGCAAACTGCAGAGCAAAGGCAAGGCAAGGTGCAGAGCTCTGTGTGAAGGGACAGTGTTAGAGGAGCCAGCAAGAAGCAGAAATGAAGCTCTGTAAATTGATCCACTGCCTCTAAGCAGAGCCAGGTTCTCAGAAATCACCTAATCTGCATGTAAATGTCAGGCACAAAAGCCAAGATACTGTTCAGAAATGAAACACAACTCTATTTGTCTTTTCCAGGTTTCCTTCTTTCCTCAATAGAACAATCATTTTGCAAAAAAGTCTTACAAAGATTGCAATAGTGATATGCTTAAAAAAATTACTCAAAAATGATTTTGTATTAATCACCATCAAATAAGCATTATTCATCATCTTGTATGAGTAAATTACAGCTTAATCTAGAAGACCTGGAAGTTTTTTTAAATGCCATTTTTTCTGTACCTATTTTCAAGCACAGGAATTCTGCATATACTCATTCATGGCAGCGATTCAACTTTACAAAGATGTTTGAATCCTGACACAAGGAAGAAGCAAGATTTATGAAATCAACTCAGTGACTCAGCAAGCTCAAAGGCAAGGCTGTAAAAGTTCATCCAGTGACTTTTTACACATGAAAAATCCAGACAAATTTCAACATAATTAAAGACATTTCCAAAAATACCAAAGGAGGGGAAAATCCTTAGCCATCAAACCTGCATTAAGTTTAAAACCTATTATTTAGGAGAAAGGGAGACACAAAAAAGCAATCAATTTCAAAGCTATCCATTTTATACACTGGTGATCCTAAATGGAGAGAGAAAAATCATGACAGAAACATTGCTGTGTGCTAAAAACATGGCCCAAAGTACAAAGTCAACATTTCAGCCACTCTGTTAAACCTCTCTGCAAACCAGACTAAGATGACAAACATGACCCCTTGCTCTTTGGAACCGCACAGCTGCATTGCGCAACGGCGCCGAGCTCCCGCCTGCCACCGGCACTGCGTGGCACCTGCTGGCTGCTAAATATCCCCAAAATGTGGCACAGAGGGGGGACATCGTGGCTGGCATTTGGCAGCCACTCCTTCGCCAAGTGCCTGTGGCCCTCTCCTAAAGCTTCCACCCTTGCAGCACTTCCCATCTCCAAGATGTCACCAGCTGACAGCCACCTGTAGGAACCTGTCTGAAGAGCCAGCACAGCCTCATCTAAAAGCCAAATCATTTCCTAAGTGGCTCAGCAAAGAAGAAGTGTTTGCAAGGTACTCAATTTCAAGAAAAGGAAAAGAAGCTAAATACCGAAGGCAAAAAGCATTATACCAAACTAGTTTTTCAGTACCTTTTTCTTCCTGCAGTTTCTCCCTATCTCCAAGTCCAAGTAGCAAATGAAAGTCAAATTAGCACTTTGTTTTTGGGATCAGGCTTGGAAGCTGGCTTTAAGAAGCCATTACAAAACAAGGCTGGACAAAAGCAATGCACTCAGTTATTTTGAGCACGTACCGATCCCTTTAATGAGCCGGCAGTTCGGGAGGCTCACTGGGGCTACTTCCCGTGAAGCATTGAGTCGGTTCCTGCAAGAGGAAAGAGCAGGGTTAACAGCACACACAGCCACTTCTAAAACAGGTAACATTCCTAGTTTTCAGTTTTATTGTCTGCCATATTGCAGCAACAAATCAGCCGTAAAATACTGAATAAGCAAACTCCAGAACTGACAACAGCAACTGCTTCAAATCCCTGCAATGGTTACACATGTTCAAGGATTAAGTAAGTCTTCTACACTGAGTAACTTCAGAAACTTCATCTTGTTCATGAGCTTCAACAACAAGCTTTCATGACCCACAGCAGCTCAGATGATAAAAAAATATAATCACACTTTCTTCAGGTCTCAGACACCTAAATATAGTAGCACCCTGCAGTTAGGATCAACATTTCAGATGACGAAAGGGTGATCTTCTACAGCAACCCACGGCCTATTTTTGGTGACCAGGCCACCAGCAGTTGCACTTTCTTCATTTCTTAGTCTACATTCAAAGGTAGCACTGTTCCAAGGCAGGAGTACTCATTTCCTTCAACAAGCAGGACTTGGTAGTATGGTTTTCAGCAACTACCCTGTCCCCTCCTCTTCTCTCCTGGTACCCACCCCAAGCATTACCCTTCATCAGTGCTTATTTCATTCATGAACGCCCACAAAATTCCACCTCTGACTCATACTTCACTGGACAAGCAGATACAGACAGGCACACACAAGTTCATTATTTCTCCATTTCCACCGTTCCAAGTTGTTTGCAAATCTGTATGAAAGACACCTCAGAAATAGGACTGCTGTGTTTGACCATACTGGCCCCCAGTGCCACAAGAAAATACGCTGCATTTCTATGTAAAAATGTTGAGCTAGCGTGCTAGAATATTTCTTCTTTCTTTTTTTTTCCTGCCCAGAAGAAAGCATTTAACCTAAAGCAGTTACTCCTTTGCCTGACTATCATATGCATGTGTTGAGGCTAGTGCTCCAGCCACAGGAAATTCTGAACGCAAAGATCCCATAGCAAAACCTTGCCATGTTTATGTTATAGTTTGAGGCATAAACATAAACTAAACAGTAGTATCAGTCAGTGATATGAGAAATATGTGACACAGTTGAGCACTGTATGGTATGTCAGTCCTGCATTTCTTTAATCACTTAATTGTAAGTTGCTTCAATGCAGTATCATGGACATAGGTTGTTAACATAAGGCAAAAAAAGAGAAGAAAAACAGTAAAAAGTGCAGAGGACAGCAAGGGAAAGGAGCCAAGTTAAACCCTCCCAAGCCCTCCCTCCCAGCACAGGAGGACTGACAGAGAGCTACGCTGGCTCCCAGCCCACAAACGGCACAGGAGGACTATCAGCTGCCCCCTTGCCCACCGGCAGCCTGGCACAGCCAAACCCACCAAGCACCCGAGGGTGCCTCAGGGCAATACTGCCTGAAGTTGCACTGCTGCCTGCTTAGGGCTTTTCCCTTCCCTATTTTCATCAGCTTTTCCCAGGCAGGCTGCAAGCCACCCTGAGCCAAAAGCACAGCAGGAACTCAGCCAGCAGCCAGCAAGGGATGGTGATATCCCGACAGCATTCCCAGGGAAACACTTCATGGGCTGGAATGAGAGTAATTCAAAAGGACACTAGTCACAAGCCTGCAGCATATATGAGGCTTTTCCAAACTGTGTCAGTTTGTCTAGCTCAGACAGCCTCACCACGCAGCCAGATGGCCTGGATTACTAACTGGCTGTACTAAGAACGGCCTGGAATACGGAGGACCTGCAATATGTGCGGGATGCAACTTCAAAGCAAGCAGGAGTTTTTGCTACGTGGTGGAATTCCAGTGCACAGCACCTTTTCCCTCACAGTTTCTCTTTCCAGTTTCAGTCCTCCACCTGCTGTCCTACTTCATGGGACACAGACCACAGGCCTTCCCTTTCCTTCAGCAGGAACCTGTTGCATATTCAAAGACCTCTCTCTTTCAGTTTTCCTCATCTCTTGACTAACCAGTCCTGAATCTTTCGGGATTTGGTTCTGGGTTTTTTTTACAAATTCAGAAGGAACTGCTGAAAGTCTTTGCTGGATTTCTGCCTTCTGGGTGGGGGATGAATAAAAGAGACCCTTGGCAAGAGCTAACACCACCCACAGTTTCTCCTCTCAAGACTTTGTTAAATTACTTTCAGAGTACTTTGTGACCTGAAGTTGTGTGTTTCCAAACTTGGCAACTATCTTAAGACTGCTGGTACACAACACTTTGCAGAAACACAGCACACAGGAAATACCCATGGAGAGCTACAAAGACAGGGGAATCCTGTTTCTACATGGAGAGTCTCCTTTACCAGATTCTTAATGTTTCATTTGTTTATTTGATTTGGAGGAGATGTGGGGTCCCCTCTTTGCAGCACTTTGAAATGGCTCAGCCCACTAAAGCCTGGGAGTATCTTCCAGTTCTACTATCCCAGCTTATGCAACTCCAGGGCAGGTGGGCCCCGCTACCACCGTGGTTATCAACAATAACACTGGCGGGGGATTCAGTGCAACATGCACACGCTTCCATGCCAGGTACCAGGGTCCAGGCAGTAAAGTTCTCCTTCTGTAATTAGCTACATTACTATCTACCCAAAGTTCAATTAGCTGGATGTCATTGCTTTGAAATCAGGCATTTGGAGTCCTTGTGAACGTAAGCAAAATTATAATGACTTAGTCATCTTCCAATACAATAATTCACCGTCACTTTTGTGACCTAAAATATTGAGCATGATACGGCTGGGTATTTCAGCTTACAGCAAGTGAGGTCACAACTTAGGATCACCAAAGTCTGTGCTCCACCAGAGGAAACCTCAGGTACATAGGGGCTACTGTTATCCAGAGGTCAGCTTTGCTAAAACATAATCCAAGTTTCTGGCAAATTGATTTGGGGTTACTGTTTGGCCAGTTGGCGGGAGGTGAGGTAAATTCACAGACAGTGCTTTTGGCACATCCCTGTTACTTGCAGGCTGTGTAAAAACAGAGGTACCACCCCCCTTGCCCCAGGGCACCTTCTCCCATTGTCCCCCTTTCTCCCAACATCATCCTGGGGAGGATTTCACATCCACTCACTGCAAAGGGCATTTCCGCTGCATAAACGCACCCGAAGTTAGTTTATGCCGAAACAGGATGGAAAGGGCCTCACAGCGCCACTATTTCCCCTGGGGCAAAACGGTTCCCTTGATAATGCTGACAGCAATGACGGTGATGATGATGAACGCTTCCCCTCTGGCTGACACTGCGCTGATGCAAGGGCAGGTGTCCGCTAATTTGTGCCCGGGACGGGGAGCTGCGGTGACCTTATGCTCGGAGGGCGGAGGGGAGCGCCCGCCGCCCTCGCCCGGTTCAGCCCCACGGCAGGACCCGGACGCCGCCCCCCACCCGGGGG